>PVLA01003721.1:0-25724 GCA_004027455.1 Hydrochoerus hydrochaeris
GGATCTACTTCCCACAACTCAGGACTTTTTTTCTTTTGAGACAAGATCTTGCTAAATCACTGAGGTGCCCAGATTGAAGTCCATTTTCTGATACTGATGCCTCAGCCTCCGGGAGTGCAGGTACTGTAGGCAGGAATCACCATGTGTGGCCCATGATAGTCATTTTTAGCTTACCTCATATTCTCAACTGTCTGGTCACATATTTTCTTCATTCCCATGTTTCCTGGATGATGTTACTTGACTATGATTTTAATCACTGTAGTTATTCCAATGATTTTAAAATCTTAATCTTCAAACTGAACCCATCTTTTTGACACTAGACTCACACAAACAACCTCCTACTGGGCATGATCCTATTGAGTTTTTACACTGAATACTCAAAATAATAAAAAAAATTTCTGTAACCTCAAACTTCCTGTATTCTTGTTTATTTTGAAGAGAATAAAACCAAATGAAATAAAACAGAATAGAGTCAATTAAAACAAAATGACGAACATGGTACATGACTTTAAAACAAAATACAAGGGAATCAATAATGGCTACCATAATGCCTTTTGTTATCTTCAAAAGAATTGCCAATACCATCAGGCATGATATAATCAAACAAAATAGTAAAGAATAAAACCAATAAAAACAAAACAATGGAAACAGTAGAGGACTCCAAAACAAGATAATAGTGAAGTACCATAATGCAGCCTGTTATCTTCAAATTAGTTGCCTCTACCATCAGCCATGATACAATCAAACAAAACTTGGTAGAATAAAATCAGTTAAAACAAAACAATGAAAGCAATACAGAGGTTGAAACAAGCTAATACGAAATAAAAAATGGCTACCATAATATATTCTGTGGACCAGGGATTTAGCTCAGTGACATAAGCCCCTGCCTGGCAAGCGTGAGGTCATGAGTTCGATCCCTGGTAGCAAAAAAAAAAAAAACCCACAATATATTCTGTTATCTTTGAAATAGCTGTCCATACCATCAAATATCATAAAACTAGACAAACTGAAACAAACTAAAACCAAACCAAACAGAACAATGAATCTGATATGGGTTTCAAATCATGATAATAGATTAACAATGGCCACTGCCTTCTTTTTTAGACACTTCTCTCCTTTCTCTTTCACAGGATATATTGTGCATTCTGGATCACAATGACTTCTTTAGTTCTTACATTAGGGTGACAACATGATATTCACCCATTTGAATCTGAGCCATTTCACCCATGAGCATGATCTCAAGTTGTATCCATTTACCTACAAGAGCCTCAAGGTTATCTTTCTTTATAGCTGAGTAGCTTTCCATTGTATAAAATGCCATAGCATTCTTTTTTTTTCTTTTTTTATTTATAAATAAAATTAGACAGAATTTCAAAAAAAAGATAAACAGTAAGAAATCACTAGTTGATAAATATTGTCATCCTAGCAATAGTTGTTCAACTTAGAAAATTAAAGCATGCAAAGTAGATATTCAAACAGTGAGACTGTAAACAGCTACACATGCACGAGTCTCTACATGTATTTTTATCCTTTCAGTATTAGAGGGAAAAACAAAACATAGCAAGACAAAACAAAACAAATTCCTATAAAAGCATGAAACCAAAAAGTCGTACAAAACCACAGTACAAGGTGATCTACAGTGGTTACTGTGTTGTCTCTTATTATCTTGCCAGAGCATTCTGAGTGTGCTGCAGCAGATGGGCAAGCTACCCTCACTTCTTTCTCAGACACGTACTCTTTTTAATCTCAGTCACAGTAAAAGGAAAAATTTCTACCAAACCCCAAAGTAATACTTATTTTTATTTTTTCTCTGAAGTTAACTTCTTCATCTCTTATAGATTTAGTACCCATCCTATTAATCTAGCCATATGATTTAATCTTCATTGTAACAATAACCACAAAATTGTCATTTTGTCATGATTTAACAAAAATAATATCTAACCTAGTCACCAGGCAATTATTTGTGCCTCCTTCTTGTCGTTTTTATGCATGACTTGCATAATGACACTTAACAAATCCATTCTAGTAATATATATTTCTCTTCTGGAAAATAAATAGCATCATTTAGTGTCACTAGTCTTCAAATTTGGCTCTCTCAACAAGAAACCTATCTTGAATGATTGAGAGACATCTACATGGCCTTTTTTTCTGTCTCTGTACTTAAACACAAATAGTAGCTCACAATTACAGGCAGTTTATAATGACAGAGTATATTTGGTGGCTCTTTCAGATGGACTGGGATATTAAGACGCAATAGGGGCACAAAATAATGGATAAATATCTCAATAAAAGCTATTATTAGTGTACCATTGATTGTAAAGTTGAGAAGCACATTGTGCTCAACAGCTCGAAGGGAGAAGTTTAAAAACTTGAAAGATGTCAGCGAATACATACCAAGTTGAATATCTGGTTTCATTTGATCTAAAAAAAAATCTTCATGTTGCATTACAGGATTTAAATGTGGGTTTTAACTATGTCTAATGGTATGGCAATGGTTCTTTCTCCAATGAGTAAAGAACGTCTTTGGACCTTGGGAAACGGCCATGTTTTCTTGTCAGTCCTACCAGCCATTTACACTTAAGACACTTTGATCAGTTACCTACAGTATTGCAAATCATCATAATTGTTCATGAAACACTCAATTTAGACTTTCAAGATACTGAGCATATCACTCTTCTGAGGCAATCTAAAACTCTCATATGCTTATCTTTTCCTTAACAGCAAGCATATATAATTTTTTAAAATATGAATTTTAAACCATTTGTGTATAAAACATGCAAAAATTCATTCACTGGTCATTTTTAGTTTAATTTCAAGAATTGACTGCATCCATTCAGGAGGTTTAGTTGATGAAAAATAGCTTGAGAAATAAGGTTTAGGTCCTACAACTTTGTTTCCATAATAAGCTTTTTTTTTCCCACACAGAGCTTGCACTTCCTCATGGTATCCCAGTGAAGCTTTTGTGGATTTAATATTATGTTACATAAAACCTAGCAAAATAAAGATTCAAAATTTTCTTCTGTAGAATAGATTTTCAGTGATAGAACAAAATTTAATTTAGCCTTTCTTCTAGATACATGTTCGACATATAAACAGGAAGCTGACTCACATTTTGCTTATCTGTGGAACCAAGTATTAATGAAAAATATCTTCATATATGAAAATATTTATCTACAACAGTAGGTATCAATATAGGTTGTTATTTACCTTATAAGATAAAGTAGGAAGTCATCTCGAGGACATGGATGTAGGCTGAGAGTTAGTGAACAGAAACCAAACTGCACAGGTAGCACCTGAATCAAAAACTGGGATACTGTCTTATTAAAAATTTTTAGCACATCAAAAGGAATCACCAACAGGGAAAAGAATACCCACATATTGGGAAAAGATTTTTGGCAACTATCCTTCAAACAAAGGACTTCTATCTAGAATGTATAAAGAACTGAAAAAAATCCGACCCCAATATTTCAAGACCCAATCCAGAAAAAGGTATCTGAGATGAATATGCAATTCTCAGGTGATAAAATAGAAAAAGCAAATAAATATGTGAGAAAATGTTCAACATCACTGATCTTTTGAGAAATGCGAATTAAAACACTGAGATAACATCTCACTCCTGAAAGAATGACTCCGTTTAAGAAGTTAACCAATAATAAAATGCTGGTGGGGCTACAGGGTAAAAGGAACCCTTCACCATTGTTGGTGGCAGTGTAGACTGGTAGATCCACTTTGGAAATTTCTTTGAAGTTTTGTCAAAAATCTATGATGAGAGGTCCCATTTGACCCATCTATTCTATTCCCCTTTTGAGTATGTTCCCAGAAGAACTGAAAACATCATACCACAGTGATACATGTGCACCCATGTGTATAGCAGCACAATTCGTAATAGCTAAATTGTGGAAACAACCCAAAAGTTCATCAACTAGTGAATGGGCAAAACTAATGTAGTATTTTTATATAATGGAATGCTACTCAGCCATAAAAAAGATAAACTTGAGACTTATATAGGTAAATGGATACAACTAGAAACCATACTCACAAGTGAAAAAAATTAGCTTTGCATATGTAAACACCATATTGTCTCACTAGTGGAAAAAACTTGAAGAGTAAATAAGATCCAAAAGTTACAATAGATACAGTAGAAGGGGAAAAACTGCTCAAAGGGAAATTAAATTGTTTGATCAATCTTGCACGCATATATCATGTAGCCTGAGCAATGACTTTGAAGATAACAATATGCAATATAACCATCTTGTTAAATTTCTATTATCTTATTTTGAAATCCTATATAGCCATTATTTTTTGGTTGCTTTTGTTTTACTTGTCATCATTTTGTTTTTGTTGTTGTTTTTTAATTGTTAGTTTGCCTTTTGATTTTTCTGTTTTTTTTCCTTTTAAAATATAAAAGTATATAAAATGCTAAACTGTCCCCCTTGCTTTAGTTTCTTTTTATTATAAGCTACCACATTGTATCTTCAATTAATCTTAAATAATTTCACATATAACATAGGAACATAAAGCAGTGTATTTCTCTATTGCAAAACTCTCATCATTTATGTTACAATTGTTATAAATTTTACTTCTTTCTACATGTTTACTTGCCCACAATATAACTCTGTGTTTTGAGATGAGTTTCAATTTTACAAGAAAATTTGCTGTTTGAGGTCCTGACTCCTTTTGAAAGTATGCATTTGTCACTATAAATTTTGCCCTTATTGCTGTTTTAGCTGCAAATCATCTTTTCATCTACATTGTTTTTTGCTTTTTTGTTCATCTCAAGATATGGCTATTTTTTTTCTTTTTTGTCCAATGAATAATCAAAAATGTGTTTTATTTTAAATATATTTGTGAATTTTTGCTTTTTTTTACTGATATTAGTTTTTGCTTTCAATCTCTGGTGGTCAAAATAGATACTTTGTATAATGTCAATCTTTAAATAATTGTAAGACTTATTCTGTGGTCGAACATCTGATCTGTCTTGAAAATATTAATGTAATCTTGACAAGAATGTACATTTTTCCATTGTTATTTAAAAACTTAGCAAATGTCAGCTGGATATAATGCCTGTCTATTTTTGTTTACATCTGTTATTTATGCATTGATTTATGGTCTGGATATTCCATCCACTTTTTTAAAGCTTTTCTTTTAAAAATTTTTTATTATTATGTATTGGTTATACAGACTAAAGGGTTACTTTTTGGGAGATCTATACATGTGCCTCAGCCCCATAACTCTCTTTCTCTTCCTTTCCCCTACTTTTACTTTTATTCAATGCATTTAACATATTTTGACCTTATCCATACCCACATTACACTTTACAACCCTGATCCACAATCTCTTGTTTAACCGCAATCTCCATTCATCTTCCTTGTTGTCTTTTTAGATTCCAGTGACAATACATAATACTTGATTTTCTGCATCGAAAGAGGAGATGGATAAATGGGCAAGAGGTGGGGAGATGGAGGAATAAGGTAATAAGAAAGGAATAATTGCAGTAACACAAAAGAGAATAGAGAAAAAAAAAACTCCAAGATGACCATCATTAAAAGTATCAGTATGACCATGTGTAGTATAACACAGTAGACTGGAAAGCCATATCTATTAGGTAAGGATGGTATTTGAAATACTCAGTACCCAGTAAGATGCAGTAACTCAACAGACAGATTTCTTGTCCTGTATATTCATAGTATAACTAAGTCTACCAGCAGCCTAGATTTGATCTTTTGCCACACTTCAGATACATGTCTGACTGTGTGAAAAGCCTCAGAGAGAAGCAATACTCATCTTCTGGAAGAGCAAATTTTACTGAATTTTAAATATTGGAAGCATTACTCTTAAACCAAGAGAAACATGATTTATTATGAACTTTGCCATATAGTAAACTCCTGTAATTGCAAGACCCTAAAAACCCCACCACAAGACTTTCAGAGCTGATATACAAATTGAACAAAATAGTCAGATAAAAAGTGAATGTTATTAAATCAATAGTTTTGCTGTGCACCAATACAGGATTAGTTGGGAAACAAATCTTGAAAAACTGCATTCACAACAGCTTCAAAAAATATCTAGGGATGAATCTAGTTAAGCTGAAAGACCAGTACAATGTAACTTTGAATACACTGAAGGAAGATTTTGAAGACAACAGGAAAAGATGGAAATAACTTCCCCCACCATGTTCATGGACTGGAACACTTAATATTGTTAATTAATTCTGCCCAAGTATATGACTGGCTTTATTACCGGAAGAGATCTATCTATAGACTCAATGCAATCCTCATCAAAATAACAGTAGCATTCTTCACAAAACTAGACAACACAATCTTGTAATTAATATAGAAATGAAAATATCCTACAGTAGCCCAAGCAATCCTGATTACAAAGAGCAGGCTGGAGGTATCTTAATATGTTATTTCAAATTACACTCTGAAGTGATAATAATACAAACAGCATGGTTCTAATGGTACAAAATTAAATACATAAACTAGTGGAAGAGAAGACACAGAAACAGATGACCAAACTATTATTATCTGGTTCTGGAAAAGGATATCAAAAATATATGGTGAACAAAAGGAAACTTCTTCAATAAATTGTTCTGGGAGAACAGGATATTCACATTTGGAAGATGGAAACTAGATCACTATATTTCACACTGTAAGGAAACAAATTCAAAATCAGTCAACACCTATATATCCTCTCTGAGAATCTGAAGATGCTAAAACATAGAGGAAACACTTGAAAACCTGGTCACAGGCAAAGACTTTCTGAATAGGGCTCCAATTATACAGGGAAAATAGCATAGCACACAGAACTGCATCAAATTTGAAATTAGAATGTTCTGCACTGTAATGGCGGCAACTACACAGTAAAGAGGTGGCCTATTTAAGAGAAAATCTTTGTTGGCTCCTTTTTTTTGACAGGATTAGTATCTAGTTTATATAAAGAATTCAAAAAATAACACTAACATAGTCAAATCTCACAGTCAATAAATGGTTAGATAAATTAATCAGACACTTCTCAAATGTAAACAAATGTAAGTATCCAATAAATATATGAAAAACATTCACTGTCTTTAGCCATTGATTTGGGGGAAGAGCCGGGAGTGAGGCCATGCCACATCCAGTGAAAGTGGTGGGTAAGCTAGAGAACACTAATCTATTTTATAAGCTTGTCTTTCTGTTGGGTGGCACTTTACCAGCAAAAGGCAACTTTCTCTGTAATATTTTATGACCTCACCTTGTATACAAAATTGTCACATATTACTGAATGGACCCTTTTATTACTATAAAATGACAACTAACCAATCTCCCCATCAGAAAGTCTGGGTGCCTCTTAAAATATTATGTTCATAATAGTCTCCATATTTATTTTTAGTGTCCCCAAGAGACAAGAATATGAAAAGTTCTGTCAGTGTGTTATCACAGCAAAGATATGTCAGTCACTGACTAGCAGCCACCAAAGTTGAGGCATTGTATACATGGCTTCAATTCCTTGCCTACTCAGGGAGAAGCTGGATACTTGAATTTATCTTTTGTTTACCCTCACTGAGCTCAGCAGAGAAGTTGTGACCAGCATGTCCAGGCACCCTTAGACTGTGTGTGCTTTCAATTTCCTCACTCGCTGTCACCAAGTTGTGTTAGAGATCACTATGAGGCAGCTCTGAGCAGGATTTAAAATTAACTAATTGGCTTTCTATGTTTATCTGTGAGTCTGTCCTAGGCCTAGGCCCCTTGCCTGGTGGCGGGAGATGATTCATAGTAAGGGAACCTCTATGAATCACTGGTCCAAGCTGAGGCCTGTAGTGACCTGTGAGGCCAAAGATAACTCCAATGGCAAGATAAGGTCACAGCTGAGGACACCTTGGCTCCAACACTAATTAAGTAAATACAGACTGCAGCTGCAGGACTCTCACTTCTGCAGTCACACTCCTACGATAAATGTCATCCTAGACATAAGATGGTTCTCTTAAATTGGCATAATTTACTACTTGGAGAAGTCTTTGAAGTGGCTCACTAGATGCTGCTCATTTTCCACGCTTTCCTAAGTTTCCCCACCCTTTCTTTTGGACCTAATAAATATGGGCGGTCCAGAGAAGTCTTGGACTTAGCCCTCAGAGTCTCAAACTCAGCTAAAGGGTTTTGACTCTCCTAGAGGCCTAAAATCATACCACTTGTCTCATTTTATTGAAGCCTTTGCAGTACACTCATTTGGGAGATTGGGAATCTAGGTCAGGACCCGATAAGCATCCTCTAGCCCTGTGCAACTGATATAAATTTAGAAGAAATGTAGAATTCAACTTTTCTGTCTCTTTCCTGTTTGGAGCTAATAGTATAGTGCTTCCAGTTATAAAGAATATGACAGTAATCATTTCATGTGTCCTGCCCATTCATTTGTACCAAGTTAACAGTTTCCACAACACTGTCCTTTCATGAGAGAAAAATTATCTTTGGTTTTAAGAGTTTATCTTTTCACTATGTTAATTTTACTCATAATACCTGTTCTGTGATTATGAGAATGATATTGTAAGATGTCTATGTATTATTGCATCCTTTCATTTAAGAAAAGAATGCACTTACTTCCAGGTATGTTTCTTTCAGGAGTGGTTAGGAGATAATTTTACCAGTGAAATCTTTATGCTTTGTTTGATCACTTTAAGCTATAATTTACCAAAACAATTTAACAATGAATCTGTGGAACTATCCAATACAGGATAAATAAAATCTAATTTCCCATTCAGTACATTTCTTTGTATTCTAATCTAGTTTACTTTCTTTAAGCTTTGCAGAAATCACCATAATGACAGATTTAAATTTTTTCTTGAATTAACATATATATTTTTTCTGTAATCTAACTGTTGTCTATTTTTCTAGTTGTGTTTATGGTGTTATTTTACTATTTTCTTTTCCCACCCTCCCTTAGGTGCTCTCTCTCTGTCTCTCTCTCTGTCTCTCTCTGTTTCCCTCCCTTCCTCCTTCCATCCCTCCCTTAACTAGGCTGGCTGTGAATTTATAGTCTTCTGCCTCAGCCTCTGGAATAGCTGAGGTTAGAAGCCTGTACCACTCTGTCCAGCTGATTTTTTAAATTATGTAGCTAGTGGTTTTAAAATGAAAATTTCCACGTCTAAAAGTATCTCACATTCTGTTTGTTTCAAACTTTTTAAAAGAGTGCATATGGGTTGTACATATTAGGGGGTTAAAATGTGGGAGATTGATACATGTATTTAACACATTTTGATCATTTTCATCTGCTATCTATGCCGATACATCCACCCACCTAGTTTCAAATATTTCAGAAGCTTTCAATGCATATGTTTGATCATAACTCTATTAATCACCCTCTTGTTGCTAAGACACAATACCCAATACTCAAAATTTAATGGAGAAAAGGTTTAATTTTGCTGAGAATATTAGGGGATTCAGTTCATGATGAAATATTTCCAAAGAATAAGCATTGTGGCACAAATGCATAGCAGAACAAACCTGCTTACCTTATGGTCGCTGGGAAGCACAGTCAGGAAATGATGCCAGAGAGAAAAGTGCAAGGGATGAAATATAGAAATTGATGTAGATGTAGATGTAGACAGAGATAGAGATAGAGATAGAGATAGAGATAGAGATAGAGATAGAGATAGAGATAGATGTAGAGGATGTAGACGTAGAAGCAGAGGCATAGGTGTCGGTATTATGATGGATTCCTAACTGGTGGTCAACAGGTAATAACATCTGAACTGAATCAGGGTGGTGCTGAGCATGGATAGCCCACTTGAGGATTGTTGCCAGCATCAAAAGGAGACCCGGAGAGGAAAAGTTTAGGTGTGTCGGTTTTGCATGGTGCTGTTGGTTCTCCTGTTGCCATGGGTTGTCCTGGAGGAGCTTGTCGAGCTTCTTTCCTGATGTGAACTTGGCTGTTACCATCGTCAGAACTGCTCCAGAATTTTTTGCCACTGAAACTGGCTGCGGTTCACTTTGGGGGAGCCCTGGCCTTTACTTTACTGCCTACTGGCTCCAAAATGTAAGATGGTGCTGTTCAATATCCAGGAGAAACTTGTCATGCTGGCTTCCTGGTATGAATTCAGCTGTTATTGTCGGAAGAGCTTGGAACCTCAGTGATGCTGAGGATGGCTGTGGTACTTTTTGCAGGGAGCCTTGGTCCTTACACTCAGTGTTGCTTCCTGGCTCCAGTGCAGAACTCTCAACATTCTGGCACAGATGCTTCATCTTAATGGTACATTTTTTAGCTTTCGCCACTGACCTTTGGAGCTTTCCAGTAATCCGTGAAACAGACCTGTATGAGTCATTGCCGTGGGCTCTAGGCCTCCAGTTGGACTAATGGGGGACATTGGCATGGGCTCTAGGTCTTTAGCTGGACACTTACAGGATATTGCTGTGGGATTTGGGACCTGAGCTGGATGCCTTGGGTGTTAGTGTGTGGACAGTTTTCCTACACTTCTTCTATTAAACTATTTGGGTGAATAGTATAAAATAATACTATAAATCATGTGTCTTGTACATAATTGTATTCCTTAAAATCTCTGAGTACAACAGGTATAGATACATTCATATACATATAGATGTACATATACATACGCATACACATACACATATACAGTGTCATGCATTCAAGCCCATTCAGACACATTCAGATATGCACTTTACTAATCGCTTATACGTCTCCCAATCCAGTCAGGTTAACACAACTGAGCTTCATCTTCACAATAGCCACCCTATTCTTGCCCTACCTTACACTCTCCTCCTCTTCTCTGTTATTCCTTTCTTCTTATCTAATAATAGTTTCCCTTCTTTCTTGTCACTTTTTAAAGATGTTATGTATTAGGGAGAACATGTGATAATTGTCTTTCTTAATCTACCTTATTTTGATCAACAGTGATCTCCACATTGATTCATTTTTCTACAAATGAAAAAATTCCATTCTTCTTTCTGGCTGAATAGTACTCCATTGCATATACATGTAGCATATTTTTACCTACTTGATGGGAACATGCGTTGGTTCCGTCTATTGACTATTGTTAATTTTGCTGCAAGTAAACAGAGTACACAGATATCAATATATGTAGCATGCTAACTTGAACTTCTTTAGTTATAAACCAAGCAGTGGTATACTTGGATCAAGTGGCAGCATTCCTTTCATTTTTATTACTGTTTTGACTGTTGCTTTTACACTTAAGTACTCACTTCACAGCCACTGATACATTTTTGAATCAAGTATATATATTCAATTATTTAAGAAAAATATCTGATACATGTTTACTATAACTAAAAATGAAATTAGGAGGACATCTAGTATATTATTATTCATATAAAGCTCAAAGAATGATACATAGTCATACAATTAATAAACACAATTAGTTTTGCAGGAATAATGAATTGAAGGGATATGAGTGAGGTTTTGATTTACTGGTGTGAATCTAAATCTTAATAAATACTGCTTACATGTATATATTTTCTTTATAAAAATTCACGCAAATATTCAAGTGTATCTAGTGTTTGTGTATTTCATTATATTTGTGTTGTAAAATCAAAAAATATTTTGTTAATAACATGCAAGTACATGAAGAGAGATATATTATACACATTGAATGAGTATTTTTGACATTACTTGAGTATTGTAGCATGTATCAAAAATATAATAATGCCCAGTAAAAAATTTTGAGGAAAATTCCTGTGAAATCACTAATTTTAAATCTCAACTTCACTTATTTTTTAATTTGTTTTGTTCTAGTTCAAGAAAGACCCATAACGTATGAATGGAACTGTTAATATTATATCGCAGCATGCTAATAATTGAATTTCTGAAAGATATTCTGAATAATTTTGTTTGGAGTTAATATTAGAGTCAAATAACCTAAGTTTTCTATCATAATAAATTTTTGTCTGTAACAGGCTGATTTATTTACTTAGTTAACTTCTTATCAGTCTGTGTGTGTAGTACATAAAGATTCCACTTCCTATGCGAAGTTGGTGTATGGGCATAATGCACTTCTATGCCCTTTTTCATCCTCGCTCCCTCCCTCCCCCATCTCTTAATTCCTTTCTCACTTGATAAATATCTGTCTCCCTACTGCCTATTTCTGTATCTAACTTTTATTTTGATCTTTATTTACAATTTTGGTTTCTCATATAAAAGAAAGCACGCAATAGTTAAGCTTGTGGGTCTGATTTATTTCACTTCACATTAAGATCTTAAAGTACAATCTATCTTGCTACACATTACTCAAGTTTATCCATCTTAATGAAAATATTTAAAAGGCAAATAAGAAAGGATTTAATGAAGAAAAGCCTTTGCCTCGACTAGCCTTCCACATGCACACTATTGTTTTTCTGAGGCAGTCTATTTTCATCTGTTCATTCATCAAATATATCAAACATCTAGTATTCTCTGTATGTTTTTCTAAGATTTAGGAAAACAATCATCTTTATTCAGAATTTCAGTGACAATTATTTTTCCAAATGATAAAAAAGTCAGTGTTTCATGATTTATTAACTTTAATATAACTTAATTGTCACTGAGAAGTAAAGATGTAAATATAGCCTGTTTATATTACCATGTATTGGTGAGTATTATAGTTATAATTTCCACAATGAAGATTTTGAACTTTTCACAGCAATGTGAATACTAGTAAAAAATCACAGAATAAAAAACAAGCATAGTAATCTGTCAGAAGACTCATTTGATAATTAAAAACAAAAATTAAATTTTGAAAAAGAAACAGAGCAGTTATCTAAGAGATGCTCTAAATCAACCAAAATATGGACCTTTAAAGTTCGAATAAAAATGATTAAGAGTACATGAAAACCCAAAGGCTAAAATGTTTCTAAAGTTGGTGAAAAGTATGGTTGAAATTCAAGACAGTCGATGTATTCTTACCAGGGAATTTGAAAATAAATAAAAACAGTGTAATACATATCAAAACTGATCGTTGATTTGGGCAGAGTGGTCGACAATTTCCCATGTATTTGGGAAGCTGAGGTAGGAGGCTCATTTGAGTGTAGTTTAAGGCCAGTCTAGGTGTCATAGAGCTTGACTTATAAAATGAATTATTGAAAATCAATGATAAAGGAGACTTTTTAAGAAATAGCAGAGAAGGCTGGGGATTTAGCTCAGTGGCATAAGCACTTTCTTTGCAAGTGTGAGGTCGTGAGTTCAATCCCCGTTACCAAAAAATAAAAATAAAAAGTAGCAGAGAAATGAAGACACATTTTGCATAGAAAAATGAAAGTTAAACACTAAAAATCTTGTCAAAAACAATGCACACTAAATACAGTGGAATGACACTTTTAAAGTTCTAAGTACACAAAGTCTCTCAACTAACAATTACGAATCTTGTGAAAATAATGTTTCAAAAAGAAACTTAAAAAGCCAAATTTTTTCCTGAAAAACAAAAACCAAAATAATTATCAGCAAGCCCGAACCATAAAATATATTGTAGAAATTCTCTATGCTTCGCAGAACAAGGGATTTACACATAATGAAAACAAATCATTGAAATTGTTAAACAGAAAGCAATTTTTTAAAAAAAATCCTTTTAAAAGAAATCTGACTGGAGATGAAAATAATATCATCATAATCTGCAGAGAAATGCAATATTGGTAAGTAAAATATTTGACAATAATAGCTCAACAATTGTGAAGAGGGACATGCGTAGTTGAAAGATTACCATTGTGTATATACGAAGTGATGTAACAATATTTAAATGCAGACTATAAAATGATAAAACGTGCTCGCTAATCTCAAATGCAATCACTAAAAATTATGAAGTAAAACACATGATGCAGTTTAGTTAGTAACCCAAAGAAAGAACTGAAGTGTAACCAATTAAAGACTAATACTAAAAATAGGTAGAAGAAAATAGGAACAACGTAATGCAAAAGAACAGAGAAAGAAATAATCGAACTTTTATTGGTACTACTAGAGGCTGAATCCAGCGCCTTTTCACTGAGCTAATCCCTCCCACTTTTTTATGTTGAGTCAACCTTGCTACATCACTAAATGAATGGCCCATGCTGGGCTGGAACTTGCCTTTCTCCTGCCTCAGCCTCCCAGATTGCTGGGTTTACAAGTATGTGCCATCAAACCTGGATGACATAATTGGTTTTAATTCAGACATATCAAAAATAAGCCTAAATGTAAATGGTTTAATGGTATCAATTAAAAGGCAAAGGTTGTTGTATTGGCTTAAAAAATAAAAATTGAATTGTATGTGTTTAAAAAGTCAAAAAACTAAGACTCAAATGATATAAAATATACATACTAAATTGAGCATTGGCATGGAAAAGGGAGTGATTCAGCAAAAGGAATATTGCCTGAGATAAATCATCTCATAATGTCAAAGTAGCCAATTCAATTTTTCTGGTTCCCAAACCAGCAGGAAATCAACACTTCTGTTTTGCCAACAAGAGAAAAGATGAACAATGTGAAAATGAAAAGTTTGGTGTTTCCATCCAGAAATCACCTGCATCTCATTTGACAGTAAGGAAATAACCACTCAAGCATCTAAACAAAGGAGGTAGAAAGTAAACATCTTGAAATACATAAAAGAGTCTAGGCTCCCAGGAAAGGACTTAATCAGTGATTTATCTGGCCTAGCAAAAAGGCAAATAGAAAACTCAACCTTATCTATCTTTTTCTCTGCAATGAAAGAAAACAAAAACTCATCTGAGAATCACATGCCAAAGACTCATACCACCAAAATAATGGAGATTTTCTCATAGCATTAGGGAAAAACTGTCCTCAGTAGTACCTCATCACCTCCACAGGGTTATAGTATAATAACATAGATAAAAACCAACAGAGCTATAGCATGTAGAATCAGTTTCACATAGGAATTTGAAGAAACCTAAAAGCAGTGGTCCCAGCAAATAAAAAGGTGCAGTAAAGGAAACAATGCCTCTGACAGCTAGGGCTACAGCAAGTAATAAATTCAAGCCAACTCTTAGCCAGATTATTATAAAACATTGTACTAGAGGGTAAATATTTATCCATGTTCCTTACACCCGAGGTAGCTAATTTGACTTCGAACAAAAAGAACAAGTTATAATGAATGTCTCCTTTTATTGCAAGAAAAACCAGTCTGTGGAGAGAAAGTATTTTATCTTTTTTTTTTTTTTAATTTTCTTTTCGGTTCCAGGGTTTGAACTCATGATGTTACGCTTGCCAGGCAGGCACTGTTCCTCTGAGCTATATCATCGACCAAGAGAAAATGTTTTTAAAGGAAAATAAATAAGCATAAGTGTTGGAATCAGCAGACTAGGAAGTTAAAAAATCTGTGGTTAATATACCTAAGGTACTAAATGGAAAAGGCAAACAACATATATGAACAGACTGGTAATATAAGCAGAGAGATGAAGATGCTTCCAATGAAAATGTTTAAATGATGTCTGTCAGTCCAGTCATGGTGGTATTTACATGCCTGTAAACTCAGGAGTCTGGGGTGAGGCAGAAGGATCTCAAGTTCAAGGCCAATTTAGGCAATTTAACAGTTTATTGACAGCATGTCTTAAAAAATAAAGAAAAAAATGGCTTGGAAGGCAGCTCAGTGGGCAGGTCCTGAGCTGAGTCCCTAGCACGATAAAGCATCAGTGTTGGATATCAAACACCTCGTGATAAAAATGAAGAGTGGTGACGGAGGTTTCTTCAGCAGAGTACCCATGGCTGAGGACAGGCCATGAACTTGAAAACACGGCAACCTTGAAGATGCATTAATAAAAAGTCCTCAAAACAAACATACAATTATCCAACATCATGAGCCCTCCAGAGAATGCAAACCCATACTACAGTAAGATATGATACTGTCCTAGTAAGAATGGTTCTAATCAAATTAATATAAAATTTAAAAAAATTGGTGCAGATGTAGACAACACTTTTATACACTATAGCTGATAACACATCTTCCATGTGATCCAGAAAACCCCTTCTGTGTATGTATCTAAAGGAGATGATAACACAGCAGAAAGAAACCTGTACTCTTATAATTATTGCTGTAGAGTTCAGAACTAAGCTACAGAATCAGAGATGTTCATTAAACGATGAATGGATAAAAAATGTGACTGTATCTGTGATGATGCACACAATGGAACATTATTCGGTCTCAAGAAAGACTCAAATGCTGCCTCTTACAATGAAATAGATAAAATTACAAGATTTTAAACTAAATAATACATAGAATATCTCATGCTGCACTTTCTCATGTGCAAAATCTACATAAAAATAGTCAATCTGAATGTTGACTGCTCATTACTATAGAATTTAAAGCATAGGGGGTAGAGAGAATAAAGGGAAATTAGATAATAGGTACCCAGAGAGTGATGTGGAAGAAATGAATTATTAGTGTTCCACAGAAGGGTAAGCTGACTACACACATTATATATTTTATGAATACTTACAATAGAGAATGTTCAGTGTTTCAAACATAAGGAATTGATACAACAGTGAAAAAGTTAATTACTTTAATTTGATCAGTATAAGATTTATATTGTGTTGAAATATCATACTCCAACTTCTACACTGTTGGGGGGAGTGTAGACTGGTGCAACCACTGTGGAGGTCAATCTGGAGATTCCTCAAAAAGCTGGGGATGGACGTCCCATTTGACCCAGCTATTCCACTCCTAGGCATATTCCCAGAAGATCTGAAAACATCTTACTACAGTGATATATGTGCACCCATGTTTATAGCAGTAAAATTTGTAATAGCCAGATCTTGGAAACAACCTAAGTGCCCATTAACTGAGGAATGGATAAAAAAATTTGTGGTACTTTTATACAATGGAGTACTACTCAGCTATAAAGAACGATCACATTGACATATTTATAAATAAATGGATGCATCTTGAATCTATACTCATAAGTAAAATAAATCAAACTCACATGTATAAATACCATATAGTCTCCCTAGTGTAAGAAATGGTAAGAGTACAGAAGATTTTATGGAAATCATGGTTCACCACTATACTGCTTTGATGTCTTATGTCTTCATTCATTGGTTCGAATGGTTTTATTCTATTTTGTTTGATCTTAATATATGTGATCATATGAATAGTTACTTTGAAGACAAGACAGTATGGTAGCCAGTGTTGATTTAATATCATCTTGCTCTGAAGTCCTACCATGCTTTTGTTTTTCTATTACTATTGGTTCTATCAGCTTGTGTCTTATTGGATTTTGATATATATGGTAGTAAAAACAAAAATTTATGGAAAATGATATAATATAGCAGCCATTGTTCATCTTTGGTTATACGGTTCAGAATGTCTTGGAATACTTCCATTCTCTTGAGTTGTTTTATTCTACTTTATTATGTTTGACACTATTGTGTGTAAAGCTAAGCTCAACTATTTCAAAGAAAGACATTATGATAGCTACTATTAATATCCAGTTATCTTGTTGTGAAGTGCTGTGTTGCTTACATTGTTCGGTTCTGATCTGCTTAGATCTGTCCTCTTTTGTTTTATTCTCTTTAAAATAAAAAAAATATTAAAAAAAGAAATATCATACTCCATCCCATAAAGATACACAATAACCACATATTAAATTTGAATAGGAAAGAATGTCCAATAATTGTGGATCACTTTCAAACAGTATAATATAACTTATGGCAAGTCCATAAGGAAAATAAAAATGGAAAAGTGCAAAAAACATTGCAATACTTAAGAGTAAGAATTTTCCAAAATTAATGACAAGCTTTAAACCACACATCCGAGAGGTATGGGCAACTTCTAGTCATGTAAATATCAACAAATCTACACCTTGGCACATCTATAAAAATTGCAGAAAATGAGATAAAAGAAAATAATCATGAAAGAAGCCTTGAGAAGGTAGGAAGACAAAAAATTACCTATTGCATAACAAGGATAAGAGTTGTATCAGACTTGTCTTCACAAATCATGCAGCCCAGAAGTGAGATAAGTGAAATACCTAACATGATAAAAATGCCACAACTTATAAATCTGTGGTGTCTTTGAAAAGTGAAGGAGAAAGTAAGTATTCAATTCATCTAGAGTATAAAACAGTTTAAAAACTGCTAAGGCAAAATTTGACAGAACAGAAAGGTTAAATGCAATTCCTTAATTAAGATTGTAGATAGAATAAGGATATTAAAAATGGAAAAGTGCAAAAAATTGATTGTAGAAAACAGAAATTTGTGAATAAAACAAAATATTTCAAGAGCATCACTAATAATATACACTAAATTGTCAGTTTAGATGATTATATAGAATAATAAAATAACAAATCTTTTTTAAGTATTTTGCAGAATTGGTCACATTGTTTAATAAAACAAAATCTTAATAAGCTTAGAGACATCTAAATCTCAAAATATTGACTATCGCTATAAACAAAGGATAACTCAAGAGCAAAATATCTGGAAATCTTCAATATTTGGAAACTATAACACAATTCTAGTAAGATTCACAAGGCAAAGAAGAGATCAAAAAGAAAATTAAAAACACTTTAAATTAAAGGAATACAAAAATAGGGTTTACCAATTTATGTAGGATGCCAATATAGTAGTAGAGAATTAAATCGTTACATTAAGAAAAAATGTTGCAATATTTTCTTCTCACTACTATTCTTTGTGAGTTTAATTTCCCCCAAATTGAGATTTTTCTGGTTCATTTTTGTTTAAACTGCATTATTTCCTCAACGCCAGCTTTGGTGCAAGCTTTCTAAGCTCCTGCATGTAGAGAATAGACATGAAATGAGATTGTTTCCAGTGTCAATTTCTATAATAAGAAATTTTAGATGAAGAACAAAGTTTACCTGAAATGCTGGGGATTTAGCTCAGCGGCATAAGTGCCTGCCTTTCAAGTACGCAGTCATGAGTTTGATCCCTCGTACCAAAAAAAAAAGTTTACTCTACCTAAGTGAATGAAAGGAAAAGACAAATTCAAGATAAACAGTTGATCAGTCTATAAGACGTATAAAATATTAATATTCAAAATTTTTTTCTGTCAGTTTGAAATTTTATAAAAATAACAATGTAAAAAATGGATTTTCCTAATTCAGATAGATTCTAGCTTTTTGATGCTCTACTAGTTACTCAGAACCTTGTTCATTTGCATTTGTTTATTTTAGGCCTATGACACTGTTATACATGATTTCATTTTGTAACTGTTTGCCAGAGTTTCCAAATGCTTTCTTATTTGTTTTTGTTCTTGGCAAAAATATAATTTTATTTCATTATCCTATTATAATTTCCATTTTTCGCTGACAGCATTTACGTGAAAAAGATTTTTAGGTGGTTGTTTGATTTTGTTTTTCTTAAAGACATATCTATTGAAACCCTTTGGTCTACTTCTGTTTCAAATGTGATGAATACTCTTTTTTTTGTCTTTTTGAGACAGTAGTTCAGGTAGGCCTTGAACGCACTTTGTAGCTCAGGCTGGTCTCGAACTTGCAAGGACCCTCCTGCCTCAGCCTCCTGAGTGCTGGGATTACAGACGTGAGCCACCACACCTGGCTGATGAATACTCTTTAAGTCTGTCATGATTACTGGACTCCAAGCCAGGTACACACACGGATTTTTCTTCTTTTTCCTTGATTTCTAGCACTGCACTATATTCTAAAAATGGGACTTATAAAATTTAGAATTTCATGAAATTTATTAAAATACTTCTTAGGGCAAACACAAGATTTTTTTTAAATGTCCATAGGAATATGGAAAATGAATATTTATTTTTATATTAGGGATCAACCTCATGACTTCATGACTTTCATAAAGTCAATTGCATTTATGATTATCTAAATATTTTATTGACTTCTCATTAGTTGGTTTTGTTAATGTTTTTAAGGAAATGTGACTGTAACAAAATTCTTGATTTCTAGACTTTTTTTTTATCTGACTTACAGATTGTCCTCCAATGATGTTCTGAGAGTAATACTACATAATACTATCTGCATGATAATTTCATGGTTTCTGATATTAATGTAATCTACCCTTTTAAGGCAGCATTATTGTAATGGATGTTTATTTTGTAATTTTTTATTTCTATACCATTTAACTGAGATGTTTTCCTGATGAACAATACCTTTAATCATAATTTTTTTTAAACTCATAAGTGCCATTCATTTACACTTGTTATAATTGCCAACAGCATTAGTCTTCCGGTACTTTATTTTTATTTTCTACTCATCTATTTTTGTTTATCTTTTATCTTTTTGCAGTTTTAATATTTTTTTATTTGTCCATGTATGCACAGCATATTTCCATTCCTTGTGTGGAATTGGCTCATGGTGGTTACACGTTTCCATTCCCTTTTTTCATCTCTTTTCCCTCTTCTTCTCCACTCTCTCCAACTCTTGATTCCCTTCCCTTTTGTGAAAGATCTATATCTGTTTTGTACTATCTTTACTTTGTTTTACTCTAACTATATTTTGGACTTCTCATACAAGAGGAATCATATTATGATTAAGCTGTTGTTTCTGATTTATTTTGCTTAGTATCATGGTTTCAAGGTGCTTTCATTTTCCTACAAAAGACTCAAGAAATTCCATTTTACTGACCTACTACACTTCCAGGTATTTTCCCTAAAAAAACAAAGATATTGTATTACAACAACAAAGGCATACCCATGTTTATAGCAACACAACCCATAATAGCCAAATCAGGAGAGTGGTCTATATCCATCAACACACGAATTGATAAAGAAAATGTGGTGATTATGCAGAATGGAGTACTGTTCCACTATAAAGGAGGATAAAGTTTTTCTCTTCTCCTGAATGGAAGTTTTGTTTTGTTTTGTTTTGTTTTATTTTCTCCATTGTTTCCATCTGCCAATTTCAGAGAAGTTCTAAAATATTATTTTGAACCCTAATGTGAAAAACTGAGTGTGTATTCCTGACTTGCGACCCTTGGCATTTGTATTTGTTCTGTTTCTAACTCTTGTCTTTGCTATCCTACAATTGAAATTTGAATTCTAAGTTACTAATTCTTTCAGAGTTAATGCATTTTCTACTGCAGTAAACTACTCAATGTTTTCATTATAATGAACATCTCTATGAGATATTCAATTTTACTATATTTTCTTGTCATTTTTTTTGCTTTGTGTATTTCATCTTCTCCAAAATTTTCTTTTTTTAAGAGAATAAAATCAAACAAAATGAAATAGAATAAAGTCAGTCAAAACAAAACAATGAGAGTGAGACAAGACTTCAAACCAAAATAATTGGAAATCAACAATGATTATCACAGTGTCTTTTGTTTTCACCAAAATAGCTTCCCATAACATAAGGCATAATGAAATCAAACAAAACAGAACAGAATAAAACCAATCAAAACAAAACAATGAAAGCGATACAGGACTTCAAAACAAGATAATGGGAATTCAACAATGGCTATAATAATACATCTTGTTATCTTCAAATAGCTACTCATTGCGTTAGACATAATAGAATCTAACAAAAAAATAACAGAATAAAATCGAACCAAACAAAACAATGAAAATGATACAGGACTTCAAAACAAGGTAATAGGAAATTAACAATGGCTATTACCTTCCCTTTTTAGACATTTTCTCCCCTTTCATTTTCACTTTATCTATCTATTGTACATTTTGGGTCCCACTAACTCCTCTATTTTTTATACTAGGGACACAGTGTGATGTTCACCCCTCTGAGTTCAGACCATTTCACTTCTGTGCATGATCTCAAGTTCTATCCATTTACCTACAAGGGCCTCAATGGTATCTTTCTTGGATCATTTTTAAGCTGGATTATTTCCTCAAAGCTTACATTGATGTTGGCTTTCTAAGACCTTGCATGCATTGAAGGCCTTTGTTTATTCTTTGCCTAATAAATATGTATGTGAGGATGAGTCTGTAAAATCAGAGTCTTTTCTTCTTGTGCCATGTAAATAGCATCTTACCGTCATAGCATTCACTGTTCTGCATGACACTTTCAGGTTTCGTGAGATATGTGTCGTTTATAAGGAGGGTTTGATTTCTTCCCACAAGCAGATTACTATCTACCAAATCCCCAGGGCTCAGAAGTGAATTTGTGGAATCTCTGTCTTGAAGGAAGTCCAGGAGGCAGTCAGGTATAGAAACAGTTCGGGGATTAGAAAACAAGGAAGTGCCTTCTGAAGAACGCAAATGTGGCAAGAGCTCCTGACCATGAGTTCTAAGCAGTAATCCAGTCTCAGCAGACAGGAAGCATCGAACGGCTCCCGCTGCAGGCAACAGACATGTGCTAAAGCTCTGAGCTACACCTCCACTCCTGGAAGGGCTGAACCAGGACAAAGATGAAATCTAATTCCTAACCCTAAATCCTGTGAGGCGACCAGGAAGGGAAACAAGTCAGGAACATGCAAATGGGAATGAACCCTGGATCGAATTACTGAATCATGAGTATAGGAGAACAGTTTGATTCCTAGGCTGCACAGGCTTGGCCACTGAATTTTAGCACTTAAGAAACAGGAAAGTGCCCTTTCAAAAGTACACATGTACCAGGAGCAGCCACAGAAATAAGGATAATAGGATGCCATTTCCTGACATTCCAGAAGTTTGCATTTAAGTAGACATAATTAGAAGTCATTTTAATGTTTTCCTGCTTTTTCTAGAATATTACATGTGATTAAACTTCATGTGTATCACGATTTCCACATGCACAGAGATTTGAGCCTCTTCATTCTCTGCATGTAGCAGCTAAAGAAGCATTTCACAAAGAATTCACCTGAGGGGAAAGTCATCCTCCAGTCTGGAAATCTTACAGGCATGAAAGTAGGACTCCTCTCAGAGTATGACGCGATGAAACAAGAAAACCGTAAAATGGTGAGGCAGAGAAGACACTTTCAAGGGAATCTAACACCCAGATTCCTAGACTTGACAGAAAGTGTTATTATATTTTAGATATTTGAACCTTTCCTCAAAAGAGAAAAGAAACACAACCCAGCAATGGAACTGAATGCCAGAAAATGGATGGGGGTAAATTCTTTACAGTTATGTCCCCAAAGAGGCTTCACATAGTCACACAGAAATAACAGATTGTGCTGTCCATAACACACACACACACACACACACACACACACACAGAAATTCCCATGCTTGACAGAGGAATACTATAGTTTATCAATAGTAGGTCACAAAATTAAGTTTTCAAATTTGCACACTAAACTATTATTTCCCAGATATGTACAACTCTCTCAACTTTGGGATGTCAGCTACTGCAAATGATAGCATTAGAACTTTAGAATTAAAATGAAGTAAGTGAACATATGATTAAACACCCTTTAGAATCTGTATCAGGTTTGATGCTCATAGTTTTACTTTAAGTTTGCTTGCTGCGTTTGGCTATTTAAATTCCTCACAATATGATGTTCTGTCAAACGTTCTTTAAGGGTAACATGGAATTTTCCTCACTAATTTCCACCTTTCATTCAAAGTTTCTGTTCTGATAACACTAGGAAATTCAAGAGAAAGGTCCTTTTCTTGTTGCCATCTTAGCAACATGAAGGGTGAAATGCTTGCAAGACGTGAATAGAAAAATGAATTGTAAGGAGCTGAAGGTATTTGGTACACTTGTTCCTGGCAACACATCATGTTTCTGAAAGCTCAAGCTTGCTTGAAGAGACCTAAGTGTTTCTCCAAACCGGAAACCCCTCCTCCAAAGCCAGCTCTCATCTCCGGAGCAGGAGGGTGCAGGAGAAATCAGAAGAGGGGACTCTCTACTGCTGTCAGCTGCAAGTTACAACAGGCACTTAGTCTGCATGTGAGGATCCTTGGCACACTTGAGGGCTCTGCTGACAGTGACCTAGCAAACTGGAGAATGGTTAAGAGGAAAAAGGTGAAGCCCAGGCCATGCAAATCCAGTAATTAAGGAAAGAAAAAGGTTCTCTCACACAGAGAAGGGCCCAGAAAGCCACAGCCTCCATGCTGAAATGAGATATTCTTTCTCTGTGTTAAAATTGAGTGCAAACATAATAAAGCTGGAGCTCAAGAATGGCAGTTTCTGTAAGTCCTCTCTCTACTCAGAATCATTCAACTTGTTTGAAAGCTTAACTTGTCACACGTGCTTATTTCTCCTTTCTGTTTCTTATTGTCTTCTTTAGCATTTTCTTTCCTACAGATGTTTGCTTATCCTGATTCACTTGGAGTCACTTTGCCACTGATGTGTATCTAGCTGTGGGTAATCAACAGCAGTACTCACTGATTCCACTCTGACACCCTGAATGCCCTTCAGCAAGCCTAATGGATATGCCCAGATACACCATGGGAAAATATATATCAAAGAAATGTTTGTTGACTCTTCTAGAAATGCATAAGTACATCATGCCCTGAGTCTTGGCCTCTTTGCAGGTTCACTGCCAGAGGAAAAAATGCTACTGATTTCTGAGACTCTGTTCTAGGTAAAGCAGAGATGTCCATGGGTATCGTAGTGCAGGAGCCTGAGATACCTGCATCAGGATTGCTGAATTGTCCAATTCTCTTTTGCTTTGTTTTTTGTTTGTTTGTTTTTAATTCCATATCTTCAATGAATGTGTCACAATTTCATTATTCCATAATCTTTTAGAATAATGGTTAAAAACACTGGATTTGAAGTCTAATTTTCCTTGAACACCTTGAAAAGCATCTGGTTTAAGTGTGGTACCCTTGTGCCATGTATTTGTGAATGTCAAAACATAACAGATGGTGACGCAGCATATTGACAGCTTTCCTTAGTTGCTTATGTGAATCCACCTTTTACAATTTCAATGAACACATATTAGTTATAAAGAATAGTGAGATTTGTGACACTGTATTGGTAAGTACATATAATGTAGTTTGTTTATATCCATCCCCACTACCAACCTCTTCATTTCCCCCTCTTGCACAAATCTCACTCACCATCACTAGACTATCTTTCAATTTCCTCTCTTTCTCCTATGCCTTCGTATTATTTTTACTTTTAAAGTTTTATAGTTGAAAAATCATATGATTTTTAACTTTATAAGTCTGTATTATTTTGCTTAACATGATGTCTTTCACGTTCTCTAGCTCCATTTATTTTCTTACAAATGTCAAGACTTCGTTCTTTATTGCTGAGTAGCAGTTGGTTCTGTATACAAACCACATTTTCTTCATCCATCCATCTTTTGATACAATCCAGTTTAGTTCTTTTGAATTGTGTGGTTATAAACATGTACCTTTTGTTTTTCAGGAATATGCATGGGAAATTTTATCATTAGGTCATATGATAATTGTATTCTTAAATTTTTGAGGGATTTTTGCTGATATCCACAATTCTTGTACTAGATCAGATTTAAATCAACAGTGTATAAAGGATTCCTTTTACACACATCTTTGCTGGCATTAATTATTTTGTATTTGTCATAGCTCTTCTTTGTGGAATAAGATAGAACCTCAGTGGAATTATCATTTTCATTCCCCATTGTCTAAGGATAAGAAAATTTTGTTTTCATATACTTATTACCCAATACTTCTATTTCTCTTAACTGTACATGTAACCTCACACAACAAAAAATATGAATCAGTTGAGGGAGAAAAAGACACTTCATATGGAACTAGTAGATTAACTTTACACACCAAATTGATAGGTAGCAATTAATTTGTAATCACCTAATTATCTTATTTCTCTAATGAATTTAGTATTTTGTGGTTTTAAGGAAGTTGCAGCTTCCATTTAATACATTTTAACTCTCTCTCATTTGTAGATTATGGAAAGTTCAACCATTCAAATAATTTTACTGAGCTGAATACAGTTTTGCACCTCTGTAATCCA
>PVLA01003721.1:25824-202231 GCA_004027455.1 Hydrochoerus hydrochaeris
AAAGAAAGAAAGAAAGAAAGAAAGAAAGAAAGAAAGAAAGAAAGAAAGAAAGAAAGAAAGAGAGAAAGAGAGAAAGAAAGATCAAGGAAAGAAAAGATGAAAGTATTAAATGCCTTTGTATCTGTCATGGTAGCCACTGGAAATACAAAACCATATCAATAGAGTTCTGGGAGTTAAAGCACTTAAAATCTGGAAAATAATTTCCAGTGTAATTCTTAAGTTTTTCTTGTCTGATTTCGTATATTTCACATATTGCTCATTTTTTCCGTGAGCTAAGAATTCTAGCGCTGACTCGTAAACTCTTCCTTTTCCTTACCAACTACAGGGACAATTGTACTTCCAAGCCGCCTTGCACTAGGCAGGTCCATGTAATGAAGTTTGTCTAAAGAAATATAAATGAACTCAAGATACGTCACTTCATCTCCACAGTAGTTAAAATTATGCTAAAATCTCTAAACTTTCTGTTCCCCTGGCATTGATACTTTGCAAGTTGTCTGCTGAAATGATGGCATCACCGAATGGTGAATCAGCCATTGAAATGAGACCTTACACATCTACTCCACCTCACTGTTCATCTATGTTGTACGTGGAGAGTGAGCAATATATAAGCCTCGGTTCTTTTAAATCACTGAGATTTTTATGTTGATATGCAGCATTGCGTGGACCACGTTTGACATTTTAATACAGGTTTCTAATGACAAAGAAATCATGCTCTCATCCATTGATATTATCTTTATCTGAACTAAGTGTAGGAATATTTAGACACCGTCATCATGACACAAGATGGGACACAGGCAAAAATACAAGATAATGCTTGTATTATTACCACATTTTCTCCACGATGTGTATATTTTATATGCAGCAGTGTTTCATATGACGATTCAGGTTATTCACTAATGCTAGCAAGAAATATGAATTATTTTTAGTGTATTTGAGACTGTATGCTCGTGTGTTATGATGAAACCAATCTTCAGGACATTTTCCAAAGAATATATACTGTTGTACTTGGTATTCGATTTTAGGTACTATTTTACTATTTTGATAAGAGAAAGTCTGGTTATGAGAAGTTGATCTCTGAGTGTCATTCAATTCTGCATGTCTGCAGACCATGAGCAAATCCAAGATTATTTACTGTACAGCATATTTTATGCAATTCAAGCCACTGCTCTTCCACTCCCCATATGAACAAAATAGTGAAACTACTTTGTAACCAGAAAATTTCTGACTATTCCGAATCTTTTTGTATCAGTTGATGTTTGGTGTATATGATGGCTATATTTATCTTATGGAATGGGTACCTATACTTAACACGTAAGAGTTTCTAAATTCCTTTTCTCCAACCACACCCCCAGGATGTTCACCCAGACTTTGTGTAAAGAAACAGATAAAATGTGTGAATAATGTAAGGAATATCTAGCTCTTACAGGTAAAAAAAAGTGATGTGATGTTAAATTTTGCATATGCTTAGAATTGAAAAATTCTACACAGAAGTAGTTGTTTTGTTTAATTATTATTTAAATATCATCTGTAGATATATTTGCATAAAGTCAAACTCCGGGAAGAAACAGAAACATTCAGTAAAATGCTTGTGTAGTTTTGCTTCTCAATACCACCACATGATTATTCAGAGACATCTGTGGAATTGGTAGCATTCTAAACTTTCATATTCAACTCACGAAGCTAACCATCTAGTTGTTTATACATGACGGGAAACTAGAAAATAATCCCCAAGAAAGGTCGTCCCACTTGTAATGCCACTATTGCCTTATTCTAAAGCACATTTTTTGCTCATAGCTCATACATAAAGTAAATATGAACTCCTTGGCTTTAGTCTGGTTTTTCTTTTGCTGCCTGCCCTTTTCCCACTCCACACTTTGTGACTGTTCTGCCTCTAGTAATCTCCAAGATTCTAAATACCTGCTTTAACATGTGTAATATTCAAGCTCTTGATCATACTAAGCTCCTCCAAGGTCCAGCCCTTAGCTATCACTCTAGACTCAGGTACTCTTCTATCTCCAAACACACTCGATTACATTTTTCAGTGTCAATCACAACTCCAATTTATGAGACTCCATTGAAACTTTGCCTTTCCAGCCGCCATCGTTTTCTTCTCTGTATTTTTCTTGTACTTGCAAACAATTATATATCTGACAGCATGAAAGTGTGAGTGGAATTTACCTTGCTTACTGTTTGGTTGCTGTAGCTTCAAAGCTCACCACCAATGGTGTGTGGAAGCCAGACCACAATTTATAAGAGCTAATTCTGTGCATCTCTTCCTAACCTTGCTCACAGTAATATCACTTTGGTGGTTTGAAATCAGCCATTAGTAAATGGTACAAATCATATATTATGTTTGCTTGTTCATTTCAGAAAGCTGATTGGTTTTATTTACTATCACACTATGGCAAGATTCTTGTCTATCTTTGAAAAGACGCAAGTCGTGAAACCATAGGACTAGCTCTGACAAGTGAAATGGGAGAAATATATCATGATTGGAAAAACTAACATTTCTTTATTAAACTATGTTGCATTTATAGTCAAAGTTTTTGAGTGGCGTGAGGAGAGTTTATAGTTCTCATCAGTAATAATTACTTAAGGATTAAATCATTGATTTTTCTGTGATCCCACTTATGGGATCAGTCATCCTAATAAAAACAGATAAATTTTTCAGGAATCCCATAAACATTTGTAGGTATTTTGATGAGGAAATATTTTTGCAACAAATGGAAACATGGATTAATTAAATCCTTCCAAATATCAGTCAATTTGTATCCATCCAACTGTTTATTAAATGCACTTTACATGCATGCTTCAATCCAGTAAGTTTTCCACCAGATGGCAGTTTATGTAAGTTACAAAATACCCATGTCTTCAGTTGTGCTGTATGAAAACACCAGATAAGGACTTCTCTGATCAAGACTATCACTGGAAAGAATTATCTTCTTATCAGTGTTCATGGTATTTAAATAGTCTCAGAAGAGTAGTCCATTAAAATTCATGATTGCAAATGGTCAAATACTTACACAACCTCCCATAACACTGAATGCCTAACTATTTTCTATGATGTTCTTGAGGCGTTCCCAACACCGCAGATACTGACCAATTTAGATATGTCAGGGTCACCTAGACAACTGCTTACAAATCCGTGTTCCTGTTTCCCATTACATCAGTATCTATGACTAGCCCTGGGTCTTTCTCTTTTAATAAGTTCCTCACATGTTCCCAGTACTTTGATTGAAAACACACAGTTTTTATTTTTTTTTATTTTAAAGAAAGAAGAACAAGAGATAAAAAGCAATAAAACAAAGTTTCAAAATAGGTTAATAGGAGAGTTTCAATAATTAACACATGGTGTATTGTTGTCTTTGTAGTAGTTACTCATAGTACAAGATATAGGCATGACATCTTAGCCAAACTATATTAGCACAAACCTTTCTTTCCAAAGAACTAAGAGAAACTATCTGTATAACTATCTTAACTAGCTTGTCTATACATATCTTTTTCCCCTTTCTTCCTTTCTGTTTTCTGCCATAACAGTTTGTCTTTTCTTTCAAACAGTTTCTTAACAGTTACTAGTATATTTTTTTTTACCATAAATCATCCATCACATTTTGTTCTAGTTTGTCTTCTTTTTACTTTAAAAGACATACTCTCAAATTTGAGTACCAACAGGAACAGAAGCCAGAATCATCAGTAACATGGAAAAATAGCCAAAGAGGAGGTTTTTCATAGAGAATGAAGTGCTTACACATTAGAATAAGTGGGGAAATGGGGAAAAAACTCAATAATTTAGCTTCAGCAATATATCAGCAATACTTTCTCTGGTGATATTTCCGCATAATTAAGAAACAGTTGCATTGTTCCTCAACTTTTCCTAATAATAGTCTCAATATTTGTTTTTGAATACACACAGCTATTCTTCAGTTGAATAAACAAAACCAGACACATTTGAGTTGGGCATTATTGCTTGATGAAACTTTGCTTATTGTAATATAATAAAACTGTCCCTGAGTTACTTAAAAGTTACTTGCAATTTCTAATTTATTGATAGAGCACCTACTTCATGCATCAAAAATGTGTGATTTGTATATTCATTTTTTCTTTGTACCTTTGCTTTTCCTAAATAAGGTGTTATTTCTGTCAGCCTTTCTACCCTTCCCTAAGACTCCATGTAGACTTTAAAGTCAGCACAAAGACTGTATGAGACCTGTAAACCAAAACACTGCTTTTCTCAATAGGCTGTTTCTCTAAGCACCTAAGAAATTGTTCTAGAAATAGAGTGTGTTTTCTTTAGTGTCCATGCGGGCATAACCATCCCACATTTGTATACTGTCACATATTTTCAGTTCATGGAAAAGCAGATCGTTCTATATCCCATAGCCCCAGAGTCCTTATGATACTTTCCAGTTAAATGTCTTCAAATGTCATTATTACACTAAGGAACTTTCATCATAATTCATAAAACATTTCTGCTATCCCAGGGTTTTGAACCCTGGGAGTAGCTCACTTAAGAAAATAAAATGTTAAGACTAAACAATAATAATGGATGATAGTAATTAAAATCAAGGAATATTGGTGTGTGTGTGTGTGCACGCTTCACTTTTGGGTGATCTTTTTATCCACATCATTGACTTTATCACCTTCATTCTAAGGTCTTACCACAGCAACTTATAATTACATTTTCAAAAACCTCATAGAGTTACATGGCTATTACCCTTGAGTTAAAATTATTATGAAAATTACTGACAGTGTTTGATCTACCCTTCTTTTCTAACTGGTGTCATTAATCCAAATTAAAATGCTTGGTTAATGTGTTTCCTGTCATACGTAGAAAGTAATACAACTTCATTGACAGTGATTATTATTTGGGATGATATAACTAAGCATAAATTTCCTTTATTTTCACAAAATCTCCAGTTGAAGCTTGAAACACTCACAATGATACATTATTTGTTTACTGAGGCTACTGCATATGAATTAGACATTAATATTGTAAATACATCCATTCTGATAAAATGGAAAGAGCCCTGTTGGAGAAATTAAGAGTTTTGAGTTCTAATATAGACTCCGCTACTATTAAGCTTGGTGAGATTGGACAAATTGACTTAGATTTTTTTTCCATCTTGAGGAGCTGAGCTGGATATTGCAATGCTCCTAAGTAACTCAGGAGAAGCTCAACCGCATACAAGAGTACGGAGAAATTGGGAAGGGCAAAAATCTAAACAAGGGTCAGCAACTTGAAGGTGAAGCCCCAATTACGACAATGTCAGGGATTTTTATGAGAAAGAATCAGTGTGAACTATTAAATTCAGACTTCTTTACACCCAAGGCTAATAAATGCATCATTTTTAATAAACACTGTCCATAATAACACTAAGTGTTGATGGCCTTAACTCTTTAGGTAACACACATAAACAGGCAGGTAACACACATAAACAGGCAGATTGGATCACCAACAAGAACAAAAATGTACGTTACCTACAAAATACATCTCATCCAAAAAAAAAAAAAAAAAAAACCACCCTGAAAGCGATAGGGCGGAAATGATACTGCATGTTACCACAGACTGAAAACATGCAGGAGTAGCTGCCTACTTTCAGATACAGGGCACTTGAGGCCATAATTTATCAGATGAGCTGAAGAAGGTCACTGCATACAATAGAACGAAACACAACAATTCCAAATACTCAGTCCTACAAGAAAATGTGTAAACACTCCAGCAAAAGAAAAACTTGTACACATATTTAAGTACTAACTTTATTGAGGCATCACGAGATTCATACAAGTTAGCTTTGGTCTCTATAATGACAAGAGCTGCTCAAAAGGTTGGCCATTAAGTCTCAAATATTTATTAGAACAGTGAACTGCTGTTGTGGTAACCTTGGTCACTGAGATTGCTGCTCATGGATTTTCAGTTTTCTAGGGCCCAGCAGCATAGTAGGTTTTCTGTGATATATGACATCCTCTAGGGTCCCCCATAAGAGGGTAATAACATGTAGTGAAAAAAATATATTATTTTTCTTTTCCTGAATTGTGTATGTATCTTTTGATAGACTCTCTATGTATATATCAAATGGCAATGAACACAATTTCATAAAACAAATCTCCTGGACATAAAAGAAAAATGTACGTATCAACACAAACATTGTGGGAGAATTCAGTATGAATCCACTCAAGCAAATAGACACTACTGCAATCCACAGGATTATAAGAAGCAACTTCAAAAATTCATATTCCACTGTATTGAAAACCTAGAAGAAATAGATAAATTCCTAAACCTACATGGATCGCCAAAACAGAACAAAGTTATAAAGCATGAACAGACCAATAAAAGCAATGGCAGGGAGGCAGTCATAAAAATGGTACCAGCTAAGAAATCCTGAGGACCTGAGGGATTCTTTACTGAATTTCACCAGAGCTTCAGGGAGGAATGGCTGCCAAATAACACTCAAACCCTTCCATGAGAGCAAATATGAAGAAACACTGCCAAACTCATTCCTTGAAGTTAGCACTAACCTGATACTAAAAGTGGACAAGAACTCAACAAAAAAAGAAAATCGCAAGCCAATTTCCTTAATGAAGTTAGATACAAAAATCCTCAAAAGGATTCTTGTGAGCAGAATGCAACAAATCATTAAAAAAATCATATGTCATAAGGAATTTGGCTTCATCCCAATAATGCAAGAATGATTCAACTTACATAAATCAGGAAATGTAATACACCATAGCAACACAAGCCAGGACAAAAATCACATGATCATCTCAACAAACACAGAACACTCTTTGACAGGATCCAACATCCATTCATGATAAAGCCTTGACAAAAAATAGAAAAGGAACTTACAACAAAATGATAAACGCCAGCTATGATAAACTCCCTGCCAATACTGTACTAAATGGCAAAAATTCCCTGTGAAATCAGAAGTGAAAGAAGCATGTTCAGTCACAGCATGCCTCTTTAATATAGTACTCACAACACTTAAAAGAAAATAAAAGGCATACAAATAGGGAAGGAAGAAATCAAACTAATACATCTTTACTTACAGATGTCATAATGTTTTACATATAAGACTCCAAAATTCCACTTGAAGATACTTTGAACTAATGAACAAGTTCAGCAAAGTGACAGAATAAAAAATCAACACGCAAATATCAATAGCTTTCCTGTACATTACAGTGAACCCACTGAAAAAGACGTCAAGAAAACAACCTCATTTGTAGTAGTCTCAAAAAATTAAAAATGTAGAAATTAACATAGCCACGAAAGCAAAGGACCACCATAACCAAAATTACCCAAGAAAAAAGAACATTAAAACTGGAAAAGCCAGCCTTGCTGAAATATAGGCAGAACCTGTGTTCTTAAAATGACCATGTTATAGAAAATGATACATGCATTCAACACAATTCTAATCTGAATAATGAAAGCATTCATAACAGACCTAGAAAAATATCCTAAAATTCATACAGAAAATACAAGAGAACCAGAAAAACCAATGCAATCCTGAGCAACAAGAGCAAGCTCAGAGGCAGTGTAATGCCAGATAACCAGTTAGCTCATAAACCAAAATTGTATGGAAGCAGTGTGGTACTGTCACAAAAATAGACATATTGATCAACTGAATCTTACTTGGAATAGAGCAGCAAGCCCTGAAACTTCAGCCATTTGACTTGTAACGAAAATGCCAAAAAAACAGACTGGGAAAAGACAGCCTCTTTAATAGTCAGAAGTGAGAAAACCGGTGATCCGTGCAGAGAAACATGAACCTAGACCCATATCACTTATTCTGAATCAAAGCAAGTCAGAATGGACCAAAGACTTAGAAAAATGTAAACACCAAATCTACAGAGGGAAATAAATGATAAAACTCTTGAATACGTGGGTGTAGATAAGAACTTTCTTTTAATTTTATTTTTTGATACATATTTGCAGTGCATAATGATTGTGTTCTTCATTTTCAACTGCACGGGAATTAATGCCGAGAATCAACATATGGATATCAAATTAATAGCTTCTGCACATCAATGGAAACATCTAACAGTGAAGAGACAAACGAAAAACTGTAAAAAGACTGCCAGCATTTCTTCAGAAAGAGGAAAAATGAACATAATCCAAACAAATGCATCTAACAATGTACCTTGACTTAGTATAATTGTCTTAAATATAGTATCAATAAAATATAGTAAATAAAATATAGTATAAATAAAACAATTAGTTTAATTGTTTTAAATTTCTTTAGTCTATTTGTCTCCTTTTCAATCTGTATATATATAATTAAATGTATAAGATATAAGATAAAATAAATACAAAGCCTGAAAAATAACAGGATGAAGAGAAAGGAGGGGAAATGGAAATGTGTCGCGTGCAGGTACCAATTCTGTTCAGTGACTGTAATCATTACATATTGCAAACATACTAATAAAAAATCAAAAATACATAAATTAATAAAAAAATTAGAATCCCAAATAAAGGCCCAGTCAAAATGGGGAAATGAAGTGAATAAGAAGTTTTGAAAAGAAAAAGTACACGTGGCCAATAAGTACATGAAAAAAATGTTCAGCATCTTTTACCATTAGAGAAATGTACATTTAAAAAAAAAACCACCAAGAATTGATCTATGCATAGTAAAAACAGCTATCATCAAGAATTCCAAAAACAACAAATACTAATGGGGTTCTGAGGGAAAATAAACCTTTCTTTTTTTAACTTTCTATCTCATTTTTTAAAATTTTTTTATTTTAAAGAGATTAAAACAAAAGAGAATATAACAAAGCAAATCACAACAGAACAATGCAAGCAACACAGCACTGCATGACCAGACAACCGGACATCAACAGTAGCTAACATAATGTTTCTTTTCTTCAAAATAGTTGAGCACAGTTTCACACACTTGATATCAAACATAAATATAAAGAGATCAGAACAGAACAATGCAAGCAACACAGCACTTCACAACAGGACAATTGGATATCAACAGTAGCTACCATAATGTCACTTTCTTTGAAAAAGTTGAGCATAGCTTCACACACAATAATATCAAACATAACAAAACAGAATAAAACCATTCAAGAGAATGAAAGTATTACAAGGAATTTTGAACCAAATAACAGAAAATGAACAATGGCTAGTATAATATCTCATTTCCATAAAAATTTGTTTATACTATCATACATATTAAAATCCAGTAAGACACAACATGGTAGAATCAATGGTAATAGAATAAAAAAGCATGGTAGGAATTCAAAGCAAGATGGCATTAAATCAGCAATGGTGCCATAAAGTCTTGTTTTCTTCAAAGTAGCTGTTCATACCATCACACATAATAGTGGGAATGTAAACTAGTACAGCTGCTGCAAAAATCAGTAAGGAGAGTTACAAAAAATGTAAATATAAAAAATTCATTTTACCCAGCTTAACCTCTTTCAAAAGATTTGAAGTCATCATATTACAGTGGCACATTTATACCTGTGTTATAGCATCATAATTCATAGCAACTAAATCTCAGAAGTGGCTATATGTCCTTCAGCAGATGAATGGATAAAGGAAATCTGGTGTATATATACCATGGAGTACTACTCAGACATAAAGAAAGAGAGATTTGGTTATTTTTAGGAAAATAGATTGATATTAAGACCAAAATGCTAAGGGAATAAGTTCACTGCAGACATATAAATATTTCATGGTTTCTTTTCCAAGATAAACCCAAACTATGAATAAAATAAAGGTCAAAATAAAAGAAAGAGAATAAGAAACAGAGGGAGACTCTGTAGAGCTGGGAAGGGGAAAGTGTGCACAACAGGATAGAGTGGCGGGCAAAAAGAAAGGACACAATAATAATTAAGTTGTGATATATTTATGTACAAATTCCCCAAGTGTAATGTAATTATTATGTATTGGAAAAATACATTATCAATAAAAACCACATAAGCAGAACAAAAGAACTTCATTTACCTTGTCTATTCATTAGTTGCCTTGGTCAATATAAGGATATTTAATCTTCTCAATATTCTTCTAAACTGTAGTGATGAGGATAGTAGAGGGTAACAATCCTTCAAAATACTTGAATTTGAAAGTGGGAATATAAAGTAAATGAACACTTCAGATTTGGAAGCAATTTCATCATGATAAGTTGAGGCCACTCTAACTAAAAATGTGTAACATATATTTTCAAAGATTTTAGTCAAGAAAAAGCTGAAAATTTTGTTGGTCAAGGTACAATATTTTTAACTATATTCTAGACCTGCAGTTGACAAATCCCTTAGAAGTAGAGCCGATGTATCTGGGCGAAGGTCCGTAAAAGAAAAATCAGTTGAAAATGCAAAAAATTAAGTTGATTATTGTCAAAAATAACACTGCAGCTCAAGATGAGTTCACTATACAAAAGTAATTGTAATATTATTCAATATAAAATAGTTGTTTCTAATGGGCAAAGGAAAAAGTCACAAAAACCCCAAAATCTAAAATAGGTTAAAATCTACCAAATAGTTTGATCCCAGACTATAAAAATATAAAAACTAAACTGGAATATACATACAAAAATGCATATGTAATTTGAAAAAAGTAACTCAATTGAGAATTGCATAGTGTAGATTTAGAGTGGACTTTATCTTCCATACTTAAATTCTCTTGATAAATTTCTACCAGTAGGAAACGTAAAATAGAAACACATTTAGAAAAAGTCTAGAGGATCCCGGTGAGTACAACGCCCCCGTGGCTACTTAGTGAGTTCAGGACTGGCCAAAGCTACATAGCAAGACTCTGTTTCAAACACTCCCAGGAAAGAAAAAAGAAAGAAAGAAAGAAAGAAAGAAAGAAAGAAAGAAAGAAAGAAAGAAAGAAAGAAGGAAGGAAGGAAGGAAGGAAGGAAGGAAGGAAGGAAGGAAGGAAGGAAGGAAGAAAGAAAAGAAAGAAAGAAAGAAAGAAAGAAAGAAAGAAAGAAAGAAAGAAAGAAAGAAAGAGAAAGAAAGTCTAGCTAAATAAATTGAGGCACACTTGCAATCGTGGTGCTCTGAGAGCCTAAACTCCACTATACTAAGTTCCAGCCCAGCCTGGACTATTTAACTACCTAGTCAGACTCTGTCTCATTATAAAAATGCAAGCTCTCAAAGTAAGTATCAAATATCTTCTGGATTTTTTCAGGATCTGTTGTGGTTTCAGAGGTTTCATTCCTAAATGCAGGGATTTGAGTCATTTCAGTCCTTTTCTGATAAAGTTAGTTAGGGATTTGTCAATCATATTTAATCATTCAAACAACCAACTCTCCAATTATTGATTGTTTATATAATTTTCTTAGTCTAAATTGCATTAATTTCTGTTATGATATTCATAATTTCCTCATTCATCTGTTCTTTTGGCTTGGTTTATTCTTATTCTTCTAAAAGTTTGAGTTTCATCAAGTCCTTCATTAGAGCTCACTGTGTTTTCTTGATGTGAGAATTTACTGCTACAAATTTCTCTTTTAGGAATCATTTCATTGCATGCTATGTACTGGTATATTTACTGGCATTATCATTTAACTGTAGATACTGTCAAATTTCTTCTTTAATTTCATCTGTGATTCACTGATTGTTCAAGAGGGCGTTATTTAATTTCCATGTGTTTATGTAGTTTTTGTGGTTTCTTTTACCATTGATTTCCAATTTAATTTCACTATTGTTTAATAATATGCGTGGTATGATTTCAATTCCTTTGGATTTACTTAAGCAGGCTCTACGATAGTATGTGGTTTATTCTCGAAAATGTACCATTTGCCACTGAGAAGAATGTGTGTTCTGATGCTGTGGGGTAGAACAGTATTAGATATTTACAAAGTCTATTTGTTCACAGGTTTGATTCAGTTCTGATACTCATTCATTGCTTTTTGTTTCTTTGTTATATTATTAGTGACAGTGGGGTATTGAGATCCCTCATTATAATTATGCTAGTCCTTATTTGATTTTCTATGCCCATTAATATTTGCTGTGTACAAGTTGAGTGCACATCCTATATATTGGTGCATGTATTTTTATGATTCTTATCTCTTACTCTTAGAGTTTTCCCTTAACAAGTATGCAGTGACATTCTGAGTCTCCCTTGATCAGTCTTGGCTGGAAGTTCACTTTGTTTACAAATAGAATAGCTACTCTTGCTTTGTGCCTAGTTCTTGTTGCATGAAGTATTATTTTCCATCTTTTGATTTTCAGTTTATATTTTTTAGTTAAATGTGTTTCTTTTATGCAGCATATTATTGGATCTTGTTTCTTGATCCATTAGACAGTCTTTTTCATTCTTTTTTAAACTGTGGTACCAGAAATCAAACTCAGAGCCTCAGAATTGCCAGGCAGGTTCCACTCCACTGAGTTGTGTCCTTGGCTCCGGTCTGTTTCTTTTGATTGGTGAAGGGAGACCGTTTATATTGATGGTTATTATTGATATGTATTGACTTACTGTTGTCATACTGCTTTCCTCTCTTTGGTTCCCTGTACTTCCTCTTTGTTTAATTGCTTGCCTTGCCTGGTGGATTCTTTCTGTTAGTTCTCATAGAATTTTAGTTATCATTATCTCTTTCTAAAATATATTTCAAAACATTTTCAGAGCTGGTTTGATGTATTCAAATAGAATAGAAAAGACAATAGAAATGGACAGTTTTATGGATTAAAACCTGGTGGTCAACTTAACATGGTGCTGAGTGTAGATGGCCCACCTGAAGGAAGTTGCCAGCAGAAAGGGAGATGTAGACAGGAAGGGAAGCTTTGTGGGTTCTCCTAACTGTTGCTCTTTAGAGCTGTTGGTTCTCATGGAGGGGCTTGGCATGCTGGCTCCACTGATATGTACTCAGCTGTTATCTTCGGAGGAGTTAGGGACCTTGTCACAGAATGCCTGCTATTCTTTTGGGGGAAGTTCTGGCCTGGTTGAGCATTGTTTCCTTGCTCCAAAGGGGAAGATACTTGCCGTTCAAACTCCAGGAGAAGTTTACCATGCTGGCTTCCTGATATGTACTCAACTATTCTCATCACTGGAGGAGCTTGGGACCTCACTGTCACTGAGGAGGGCTGTGGTACTTTTCATACTGTGGGATCCAGGCCCTTGGCTGAATATTCTGTGTCTTTTGTATTGTGGACAGATTTTCTTGTACTTAACTCTGGGTGACCATCATAAAATAATATTATAAATTCTCTGTCCTGTATGTAATTGTTCTCCTTGAAATCCCTTACTATAACTGACAGATTTCCAGATATGTGTGAATTACCAAAACTGAATAGAGAACATATAAATATTCTAAATAACCCAATATCAGTCAGTGTAATTAAAGATATAATTAAAAGCCTACCAACAAGGAAAAGTCCAGGTCCTGATGGATTCACTGCTGAATTCTACAAGGACTTTAGAGAATATCTAATGTCACCAACGCTAAAACCTGTTAATGAAATTGGAAAAGAAGCAATACTCCCAAAAGTCATTCCCTGAAACAAATATTTCTCTGATCCCAAGACCAGAAAAGAATGCAATAAAATAGAATTATAGCCCAAACTCCCTACTAAACTAGACTTAAAAATCCTTAATAAGATACAAGCAAACAGAATACATAAAATCAAGAAGTTTATACACCATGACCAAGTGGAATTCATTCAAGGAATGCAGCGATAATTCAGCCTTCACAAACTGATACACGTAATACATCAGAACAACAGAGTCAAAGAAAAAAATCACATGATCATCTCAAAAATTGAAGAAAAAACTTTTGACAAATTTCAAAACCCATTCATAACAAATTCTTACAGGAAATTGTAATAGCCGGTCTTTTTCTCAATATGATAAAAGTCACCTATCACAAACTGACACCCAACATGATACTAAATGGTCAAAAACTGAAAGGTTTTACTCTAAAATCTGAAACAAAACAAGGATGTCCACTCTCCTATTCAATTTAATTCTGGAAGTATTAGTCAGAACAATTAGACAAGAGAAAAATAAAAGCAATGAGATTAAGAAAGGAAGAAGTTATTTTTTTTATTATTTTCAGGTGATATAATACTCTACATAGAAGACCGCAAAAACTTCACCAAAAAGCTTCTAGATTAATAGTCAAATTCAGAAGCATAACTGTATATAAGTTTAACACTGAAAACTCGATAGCATTCCTGTACACAAATAACAAACTCAATGAGGGAGAAATTATGGAAACAACACCCTTCACAGTAGTATTTTAGAAGTTAAATATTTAGGAATCAATCTAACAAAAGAAGCAACACATCTCTACATTGAATACTTCAGTACTGTGAAAAAAGGAGGTGAAAGAGAATATCGGAAAATGGAAAAGATATTCTCCTTCATGGGTACAAACAGAGTGAAAATGGCCACACTCCCAAAATTGTAATGCAGATTTAATGTAATTCCATCAAGATACCAAAAGCATATCTCACAGAATCAGAGAAAACATCCCTACAATTCATTTGGAAACAGAACAGATAGAATGACAAAAACCACTTTGGGAAACAAAAGCAAGGCAGGAGGGATCACAATGCTTGACTTGATATTATACTACAAAGCTGCTGTGATAAAAACAGCATTGCACTGGCAAAAAACAAACAAACAAACAAACAACAAAAAAAAAACAGACCCAAGGATGAATGGAACAGATTGAATGAAACAGAAACAACTCCAAACACACTCAGCCATCTTATCTCATCTTGGGCAAAGGCACTAAAGTCCTTCATTGGAAGAAAGATAGCTTCTTTAATAAGTAGTGCTTGAAAAATTGGCTTTCTGTATGCTAAACACTAATATTTGATCCAAGCCTTCATCATCCATTAAAGTAAAATTAAAATGAATCAAAGACCTACATATTAAAACAAGAAAAGTAAATGTGATGTAATCGAAAAGAGGTAGCACTCTTTAAGATATAATGTTTTGTTATGAACAAAACCCAGTTACATGGGAGACATCACAAAGAATCAATCTTTGGTATCTCATCTGATTAAAAAGCTTTTGCACATCAAAACAAGTGACCAACAGAGTGAAAAGACTACCTAAAGAGTGAGAAAAATGCCAATTGCTCCTGAAACAAACAATTAATACCTAGGGTATATAAAAGCTTGAAAAAAGCAGAGTCCACAAATTTAAAGATCCAATCCAAAGATGGGCATCTAAAACGAATACATGCTACTCAGATGAAGAAGTACAAACTGCAAATAAATATATGAACAAAAGTTCAAAATCACTGATCATTTGAGAGATGAATTTAAAACAGCACTGAGATTCTTTTACTCCAACAAGAGTAGATATTATCAAGTAATCAACCAAAAATTCAATGCTGGCAAGACTGTGAGGAAAAAGGGACCCTTCACCATTGTTGGTAGGAGTGTAGATTGTGCAACTATTACAGGCAACTGAGCCAGTTAGAAATACTATAGGCAGTCAGAAAGGGCTAGGCCCTCAAGGAAGCCACATCAGAGGACCAGATATCTGATGACCCTGGAGGGGACACACACCTCTTTTTGTGGACCAGATCTCAAGACAGAAGGGAAAACAAATGAAACCACACCCTTAAGTATAATCCTTAGGGGCTAAATCTGGATCACCTTGAAGTCAGGAGTCACCATTCCAATCCCTAGGGAAGAGTCACTGCTCTCTAAGAATGCCTGCTTTCTACATGACTCGCTTCCCCATTTGCTTCTAATGTAATCAATTTTAGCTGAATTATTGATCTTATTGGCTAACTATAGTTATGTCCCACCTTGAACCCATGGATTTACTCTATAAAACTCCCTGGATAAGACAGAGTCTTGGGATACCTGCTTGGAACCCCCTTCTGTCTTTCTTCAGACAGAAGCTTTCTCTCAATAAATATATTCTGCTCTTAACTTCTGTTGTCCCTAAAATTCATTCTTCAGTTTTAGAGAACATGAACTTGCAGACACAGTAGGTCGGGAGTCTCATTCCCCTGTATCACAACCACTGTGGGAATCATTGTGGAGATTCCTCAAAAAACTAAAACTAGAGTTTTCATTTGACCCAGCTAGTCCCTTTTTGGTATCTTTCTCCCAAATCATACCACAAGGATATATGCTCAGCCATGTTTATAGCAGCACAGCTCCTAGTAGCACAATCTTTGAAATAGTCCAAATGCTGATCAACCAGTGAATGGATAAAGATGTGTTTTTTAAACAGTGAAGTACTACTCTGCTGTAAAGAGGGATAAGTTTGAGATATTTCAAAGTAAATGGATGCATTCAAGATGATACTCTTAAATGAAATAAATCACATACACACATATGTAAATATTGCATTGTTTCTCTGGTGTGAGAGAATGTGTAAATAAGGACCAAAAAGTATAATTCATATTGAAAAATAGGAAGAAAATATTTGAATGGGAAGAGGATTCAGGAGTGGGGAGGGAGGGACAAAGGAATAAATCAAGATATATCATATGTAGGTACAAATTAGCTATGGTGATATGATTATTTCTCATACTTACAATGTACCAATAAACTTCATTAATATAAATACATAAATAAATAAATGAATAAATAAAAAGTGCCTAGGTATGTATTTTATTGTTTAAGTTCTGGTTATAATTGTTAGTACTAGAAAAAGAACCAAAGGAAGAAAGTTAGAAGAGAAAGAAAGAGGACGAGAAATGAGTCATTTTAGAAAAATTAAATACTGAACAGTGCTTCAGGGTACTTCAATTCAGCAAAAACTTGATTTGTGTTTCTTTAGTTTACCTATCTTAGAAGGTAAATTTTTTTACTGAGTAGGAAAAGTCAGGCCAAGAGCAACATACTACAGTCAAAAAGTTTTAGCCAGCTTAAAATAGCACATAATTCCTTTGATTGTAAAATCTATACTTATTTCAGGACAAGTTAAATTGTAAATAACAAAAATACAGTAATCTATGTAATTTTCTCAGGCTTCTCCCAAGATCATGGATTTCAGTCAATGACTTTATTCTACTGAATCATTTTTGGAGAAATAGGAGAAAACTCTGACACTTTAGAGAGGTTTGATTTCCAGTCCACATTCATCTACACGATATTTATCTTTGAAAGGCATACTTTTACCAATGAACTATTTTACTAGCCCCTTGTGGTTGCTATTTTTCTAACTTTACAGTGTATTGGAAATGAAAAACTGGTTGTAGTCAAATCCACAATGAGATATCAAAGAGTAAATGTAGCAAGTGCAGGCAATGTTATGAAGAAAAGAGAGCAATTGTATAATATCTGTGGGAATGTAAATTAGAAGAGTCATCACGTAAAATAGTATAATGATTCCCCAAAAATATAAATGAGGCTATCGTGTGATATTGCAGTCCTATTATTGGGTAAATTTTCAAAGGAAATGAAATCAGTTCCTCAAAATGATATCTATGCTTTCACGTTTACTGCAGCGTTATTCCCATTAGCCAAGGTATTGACTCAACTGAGATTTCCATTGAAGGATATACAGACAGAGAAAATTTGGTATGTATCCAAAATTGAATACTACTTTGCCTCACATAAACTGTAATCATGCCTTTTGCAAAAAAGAGAAATAAACTGGAGATCATTACGTTCAGATCATTACTGTTATTCAAGCCAGCTACAGAAAAACAAGTACTTCATGACCTCACTCCTATTTGAAATCTAAATCGGGTCCTGGCAAAGAAATTAGGATTAGTATGCTGTTTTAAAAAAAGCCAGTGTGCCCAGGTGTAATGGCACATGCCTGCCATCTCACCACTTGGAAGGATGAAGCAGAAAGATCACTATGAGTTTGAAGTCAACCTGGACTACAGAGTAAACTCAAGGCCTGCCTGAACTGCGTAGCGAAATCATGTCTCAAAATACAAAACAAACAAGCAAACAAACAAACAAGACCAATAAGAGTTGGGGGTAGCTTAATCAATTGCTGGTTTGTTACACAGGAGCACAAAGCTCTGGTATACAACTGTACAGTATGGTAAATATAGATAACAATAATTCATTGCACATCTCAAAGAGTGGAAAGATAAGGAAGCAGACATACTCTGGACAAGCTGAGCCCTTCCCCTGGTGTGAACAAGCAGATTTTCTCCAGACAGGCAGAGACCATCCCCCAGTATGGGCAAGCAGGCCCATGCAGGATAAATTCCCCTATCCACAACTCCCAACACAAGGTGCAAACCTTCCACCAATTCCAATATGATTCTACATTTTACTTCTCTTTGGCACAGGGCAGCAGAGTTGACAAGATCCAGGATGAACCCAATTCCCACAAGAGAAAGGGACAACCAGACCCCATGATCAGTGACATTAAGTCCAACAGTCCACTCAAAAGTCTACATCCAGAAAAGACTACCTGAGTTTCCCATCTCCTAGTGTGAGCCAGTACCTGCCTTCGCTTGGAAAGTGACTGACCTCCGGTGCGTGGAGGTTACCTCAAAATCCACGGGCCCTAAAGCTAAGTGGAGGAAATTGTGTCTGGCTGAATGTTGAGAATGCAAATCTTGGGTAGAAATCACTCTTTCAAAAATAGGTTTCTTCCCCCTTCTGCTAATTTTTTTTTATTTTACTATTTTTTATTACTTTTGTTTCCTTTATTGGAGATTTTGAAGTTACATTTCCTTTTTTCAATTTTCTTTTCTTTTATCTCCTTTTCATTTTTTTCTTCGTCACTTTTTTCCCTTCCTTATCTTTATTTTATTTCCTGCACTTTGATGTATTTATCTTTTTCCTTTTTAATCATTCTTTGAAATGACTATCCCCTAACATTTTGATTTTTTCTTCTCAACACAACCTCCTATCTCTCATTTCTCCCTTCCTCCTCATACATCACTGATTAATTTTTCAAATTTTGCTTTTTTCATTCTCTAATTCTGCACTGTTTATACATTTATTAAACTTCATGAATCTTTAAATAATTAATTAACTCCACTGATAATTAAAGACTCAATCAAAAACAAAGGGGAAACAAAATGAGTAGACATTTCATAGAAATTCTACAGATGACCAATAAATACATGATGAAATGTTCAACATCACTGATCATAAGAGAAATGCAAATTGAGAAAAATATTGAGATTACATTTTACTCTAGAAATAGTAACACTCATCAAATGTCAAATGTTGTTAACAAATGCTGGTAAGGCTACAGGGGAAAAAGAAATCCTTCTGTATCATTGGTGGAAAGTAAGATTCCTCAAAATGAACATTCCTCAAAAGATTAAAACAAAGACATGTATAATGGCACATGCCTGTAGTACCAGCACTTAGGAGGCTGAGACAGGAGGATTGCTGTAAGTTAGAGGACAGCCTTGGATACATAGTGTGTTAAAGTCCATCCTGCAGTATATAGTGAAACACTGCCTATAAAATCCAAAAGAAAGAGAGAGAGGAGAGAAAGAGAGAAAGAAAATTCTGTTTGACACAGCTACTCTTTTGTAGGTATCTTCCTTAAAGGATTAAAGTCATCAATTATAGTGATACCTACATGCCCAAGTTTATAGCAACACAGTTTATAATAGCTAAAATTGAGAAGCAACTTATCTATCCAACTACAGATGTATTGATAAACATATGTAGTATTTATACACAATGAGATATTACACTGTCATAAAGAAAGATGAACGATCTTTAGAAAAAATGGACCAAGTTTGAATCCATTGTATTAAGTGAAATAAATCAGACACACATTCCTAATTACCACATGGTTCCTCTTATATGAGAAACCCAAATTACAAATAAATTGCAAAGTAAAACATAATAGAAAGTAGGGAGACAGAACTTTTTCAAATGGAAAATGATCAAAGTTGCAATAAAGGCTGGGCATGGTGGTGTGCGACTGTAATTTCAGCACTTGAGAGGCTGAGGAATGAGGGTTGCCATGAGTTTGGGGCAACCAGGGCTACAAAGTGAGTTTAAGGCCAACCTGAAGTGCATAATGAAACCCTGTCTCAACAAGACAAGGTGGGGAGAGACAGAGAGAGACAGAGACAGAGAGAGAGAGAGAGAGAGAGAGAGAGAGAGAGAGAGAGAGAGAGAGAAAGAGATAGAGACAGAAAGAGAAATGAGGGGAAGTTCAGATGCAAAAGAAAATATCATGTCATATGTGCACCTACCGACTCCACACAATGATATAAACATCACGTACTGCAAGAATTACTAATACAAAATAAATACATAATAGAACAACTGAGAAGAAGGGATTTGAAATTTTCCATCACAAATAAGTAACCATTCAGGAGATAAATGTATTTATCCTTACATAAAGCATATGCGATACATATATTATCAAAGCATCATGCAATATCCCCATTCACGTGTAAAAAATCTGACATTATGTGTCAGCTAAAAATGAATTTTATTGTTTTGAATAAATCTCCCTCTGCCACAAATAGTTTGATGTTAGTGGAAGATCATTTTCCTGAGCCCTCAGTTTCCTCTCCTTTAAGATTTGCACCATAAGTTTCTGATCAGATGCATAATTTCACAAAACTTATCTGTCTCTTTCTATGCAGATATCATCTGAATGCACTGTTCATTGTATTTATACCTGTGCAATCCTTTTTGGATTCAGTATGGGTTTATTCATAGGTAACATGCCCAAAAAATCACAGGGCTCCAAATACAAACTATCATCTTACACCAGGCAATTTAAACCATCCATTATTGAAATGATGCTTATTCAGTAAATATTTACTAACCTCTTACTAAATGTAAAGTAGCAAATTCCAGTAATAATCAAAAAGTAAGTACAGAAACACAGAAATATAATAAAATATGACAAGAATATATTAGAGATATATAATCTAAAAACCAGATATTGTAGTGAGCAGTGCTTCAATAACAATGAGAGTACCTAGTACCTCTTTTGTGTCCTGATTTCCTTTTTTGCCTTTGGATACATACAGCCAGAAATAGAATAGCAGCATTAAATGCAAATCTATTGTTCAATTTGTTGAGGAACTTTCATAGTATTCTCCATAATTTTTATACTAATTTGCATTCCCATCAGTAATGCGGCAGAGTTCCTTTTTCTCTAAATTTTCACCAGCATTTGTTCTTATTGTGTTTTAATAATAGCCAATCTAACTATTGTCATAGTCTTCACAATAGCTAAGCTATGGAATAACTTAGGTGCCTCTAAAGAGATGAATGGTTTAAGAAAATGTAGTATACATAAACAATGGAATATTATTCATTTATAAGAAAAAATAAGATCTTGTAATTTGCATCAAAATTGACAGAATGGGGGGGACATTATGTTAAATAAAATGAGCCTCAAAGAGAAAGGCAAGCACCACACAATCTTTTTAATATTGTGGAAGCTTAAAATATTTGAATGAGGGAGAGCGATCCAAGGTGGCTGAGAATAGCACCATAGAGAGCTTCTCTGAGAAAAACAACTCAAATGCTGGAATCTGACACCATGGAGAGGACAGGGGGAAAGGAGAGGAATTCTTGCGACCCAGGAAGAAACTGAGGAAAAAAAAAAAAAACATAAAGTAAAAAAAAAAAAAAGAAGAAGAAGAACTGTGGATGGAGGGCTGCAGCTGGGCATGCTCTGGTAGCTGTGCTGGGCGCATCTTGGAGTCCGGGGACTCACAATGGAGCTGGGGTCGTGGCCCTGCCTAGAGTGGGGGGCGGGGGATTTGCTGAGCTCACGACCCTTGGCAGGAGGAGGCGCTGCAACCAGGAGTGGAGATGATGAGCGAAGCTGCACGGACTTGGGTGAGTGCTGGGAACTGGATTTCCCAGAGCAAGATCACCTGCAGGATGACTATTGGATTTGGGCAAGTCAGGCTTGAATCAATGGTTGAGGTGGCTTCAGTGGGCGGCTCCTGGCCCAAAGTGGATTGGTGGAATCTGCTTGAGCTGGGCCATGCCTCTGATTGGGAACCAATAGCCAGGGACAAGGCTGTCCTGAACCTATGACATCCACAGGGCACAGTCTAACTTGCCGAAGTCACTCACTGATTGAGAGAGGAGGGGCCGACCCACATTGCCACCCCTGTGTGCATCTCACAGATCCACAGGTGACAGAGGAGGGCAGCACTGCCCTGGCCAGTAAGCTGCAGAGGGACTTGAGGCAGTACATAAAGGTCTGGACACCTCCACTGTTCACCTGTCTGAGCGAAACCATAAGCATGACAAGACAGAGAAACAGCAAAAGGCCTTCGATCACTGACCCAGTGAAAATAAGCCAAGGAGGAGTGAGTACAGAGGAGATTGAGAGCAGTGGACATGCAGTATCAGACACGTCCTCATCGGAAATAAAGAAATACTTCTGTGACCTCATCAACAAATTTAAATCTGAAATTCTAACTCAGGTGAAGCAAGAAGACTATATACGAAGATTAATAAAAGAAATGCTGGGCACTCCTCAAGAAGACACAAATGGAAGAATGGAGGAACCCAGAGAAAGGAGAAAAGCCTTTGATGAAGAATATAAACAAAATCTAGAATACATGAAACAGATCCAAAGGGAATATCATGAAATTAAAAACTCCATTGAAAGCTGGCAAAACTTCTTAACAGAAACTAAAGACAAACTTTCAAAACTTGAAGATAGGTTTGCAATGTATGATTGCGAAAGGAAGGAGCTCTTAAAAATAACAAGGAACCAGAAAGTAACGATACAAAGGCTAGAAAATAAGATGATTTATAACTTAAGAATAAAAAAATGTGGACAAAGAAGCAGGGACAAATACAAATGAAATAAAAAGGCTATTCACAGTAATAATTAAGGAAAACTTCTCAAACGTAGGAAACATAAATAATGTTCAGATATATGAGGCATTCAGAACTCCATCTAGCTACAACAAAAACAGATCTACACCCAGATATATAATAGTCAGGATCCCAGAAATCCATCACAGGAATAGAATATTAAAAGTGGTCAGAGAAAAGAAACAGAATTTTCCTTTAAAGGTAAAGAATTTACCTTTAAAGGAAAATTCATCAAAATCACAGCAGACTTCTCAATGCAAACCATCAAATCAAGAAGAGCTTGGAGCAAAATATTCCAGGCCTTGAAAGAACATAACCTCCAACCCAGATTGATGTGCCCTGCAAAACTGTCTCTCAAAATTAATGGAGAGACAAGATATTTCCATGACAAAGAGGAACTGTGGGAGTTTGTGACCTGAAGGACATTCTACAGAGAGAGAAGAAAATCACCAGGATTCCAGGAACAATGGCAGAAAGGCCTCATGAAAGGGACAGACAGTGGAATGAAGAAGAAAAGTAAACAACAATGACAGAAAAATAGCATAACAGAGATGAGGCAGAGAAGATTGGCTATATCGCTGTTTTATCCTGACTGATTTTATTCTAATATGGTATGGTTGAAGGTGTCAAGTCTGGGAGTAGGGGCAACTACTCTGAAGATGACAGGACTCAATAGGATACCCATTCTGGTTTGATTATTAGCTGCAATTGAAGTGCTGTACTTTATCAAATGTTTGGTTTTTATTACTAGTGCTATGTACCACTATGTTTAATTATGCTATGCCTGAAGATATAGACAGTTTTATTGAAAATAACAGGAGACATCATGGTGACAACCGTAGATCACCTAGTATTGTGGTTTTATATGTCCTTCTCATTTTGTGTTTCTCTAGGAATTTTTACTGTTGATTAGTTTTGGTTTGTTTTTCCCTCTAATACCAAAAGGCTAGGTATGCATGTAGAGACTTATACATGTGTAGAACTTCTAAACAGTTTATGAGAATTGATTATAGTTATTGTAAAAAAAAAGAGAGAAGAAAGGAAAGTATTATAAAGGATATAACTGCATGTATGTGAGAGTGTGTAGGATTGATGATCGTAATTCTAATTTTGTTGTTGGATAGATGTACAGAGCTGATTGCAGACTCACTGTTTAAATGTCTACTTTGATGCTTTACTTTTGTAACTTGAACAACTACTTCTAGGAGGAAAATATGTAATTGTCAACTAGTGATTTCTTACTGTTTTTTGTTTTTGTTTGAAATTTTATATTATTTCTATCCTCTTTCTGTTTCATTTTTTTCTCTAAATAAAAAAATTTTTAAAAATATTTAAATGAATTTAGAATAGTGGTGGTTAAATGTTGGAGAAGGAAGACATGAATAGAACAAGGCTGTATGTGATCAATGCATACTGTAAGAAATGTCACACTACACACCAGTCATATGTTCAATTAATGCATGTTAATAAAAATAAATGTCATTAAATTGTAATAAAAGAACGTTTATGAGGAAAGAGTAATAAGGGAATTTTTCTGGAGTTGGATTTGCACACACTATAAACCATTAAAGCAAGATGTAAATATGTTTTATAAAATACATATGTATTTGAAATGTTGTAGTACTAACACAAAATGGAATAAAAGGATATAAAACTCAGAGATAGACACTACTGTTAATCTATGTCTTATATTTGATATAAGGAGGCATGTTAGCTCACTAGGAACAATCTTAGGACACTCTACAGGATAATACATGTTTCCCTTTGTTATACAATGTACTAAAATGAATTTCACATAGATAAAAATATAAAGCTGCCAATATTTCAAAACTAATAAAAGAGGTGGTTTGAAGAAAAGAACAGACACTATAAGAGTACAGAAAAGAGCCAAAAATAAGAATTTTCTAATTGAATAAATTTTGAGATTTTTTTAAAAGTTATATTACTAATTCCCATTTAAATATTCCATAGCCAAAAAAGTAGCAAGGTGCCTTTTATTTTAGCAGCAGTTCAAATAGAATCTATACACATCCATGCGCGTGCATGCGCGCGCACGCGCGTGCGCACACACACACACACACACGCACTCACTTACTCAGTAAGCCTAATATGTCTAGTCTATTCAGCAGGCAAGTTGGTGAGTCAGTAAATCATGTTTCCTTGAAAGCATCGATGATAAACAAACCTGAATGCACTAACCTGAATCAATGCCAACAGAGGAGAAAAGAGAACAAGCCTGCAATACTGCAGCACCGCAGCAAACACGCGCCTGGAAAGGTACACGACAGATATATTCATTCAAAGGACAAAGAGGAACATACATTATGTTTGCTGGACTGGAGTACCATGCTATACCTTATGATTAATGATATCTGTCAAATTCAAATCTTAAATTAGGGGCTGAAAATGTCACTGTGTCTCTGGAGAAGGAATGTGGAGAAATTCCAGCACACCTTCCCTTCCAGGCACTGTGAATAACAAACAAATGTTTGTCATGTTTGTTAGCTAAGGAAAGAAAGGAATAAGAATTGAATATTTCAACAATATTCACAGAAGTATAGTGCAATAGAGGGGTTGACATAAGTACCTACGAATATCTAGGGATGGAGACTTCAAGAAAAGTGGAAGAAACTGGATTTCTGTCACTTGAATGATTTTAAAGTGATCACATTGCTCAAGAAAATCCTTGGTTCTTTTATTTTACTTTGCAGGTGAATCCATAGCCCAAAAGCTCTAACATGGCTTTTTCCTCATCATACAAGTCGAATACAGTACTAAAGCAATTATCCAGATTATTCCTGGGCATAGGACACCTTTCAAGAGAAAAAAGGGTATTTTGTCTTGTTAAAGTATACTTACTCCATGCAGTAGGTAACTGATCCTCTGTAGCACAATTCCTGAGCCCAGGTCTGACTTCATCTGCAGCTTTAGGAGGCAATTTCACATGAAGTCAGACTAGCCTCATGCTGGCAGTGTCTAACTACAAGAGCTTGACATAATGTCTTTCAGGTTTCTTCCCATCTCTAATAACATGTAAATTTTAAAAACCAAAAGTCTTTCCATGTATCAGAGATATGATATCCCCATCTACAACAATAATTCTCCAATGAGTAGTGAAAGTGAAAGTGCATGGGTATCTTATTCTGCCTCGGGCCACTATGTAGAAAGTTCTGGAAGATATTTTATCTACTTCTCAGGGAGGCACAACACGTCTGAATTCCTTTTGTGCATACTTGTGATCTCAATTTCATACTTTATGCCTTATGAATTGATTTTTCTTTCCCTGTGTTCTTTCTGCTCCTTTACTCCTGCTTCTGGAATTAACTTCAAAATAAACCACCTGCACTTTGATCTTGATCCTGGGCTCTCAGTTCAGAAGAATCTAAAATACAATAGTGTAATAGGAAAAATTTTCTGCGTTCATCATAATTTCTTTTCAGTAAGTACAAACAGAAGCAGTATTCCTAGACCTCTTTAAAGTAATGCTAGCATCGCTACAAGGTTCTGCACAAAGGAGAATAAGTAGAAGTAACCCAAGGTGTTAAAAGATCAGTGCACACAAAGAATAAGTTCAAAGTTGGTGATGCTTTGCCATTCCTGTAGTAGGCACATTAGTATATTTCTTATAGCTCTAGAACTTCATACACACTTGAAATTGTTGCCTAAACCTCACTAGAGTTAGTTTCTTGCACAGAGGCTGCTACCAAGTAAAGTTTTAGTAAATACTTGTGCAATAAACCCTAGTATTTGAGTGTAATGTACGGAAAGTCTTGCATCCATAAAAATTTGTAGAAATTAAATATGTTTTCTTTAGCCTATATTCACAGTCTCAATTACATGGCATTTCCTTTTCTGTTTGATCCCTTCCCACCCACAAAAGTTTTTATTCAGTCTTTGTCTTAGTTACTTTTTACTCGTCACTGAGACAATATACCTGACAGCCAAAATTAGAGAAGGAACGGTTTGTTTCTTACAGTTCTTGGAGGTTTCAGTCTATAGTCAGCTGGTGCTGAGGCAGCATGGCATGGCAGGGCAGCTATTCCTGGCTGGCTGCAAACAGCAAGCATGAACCCGCAGGAGAGAGACACACACCTTCTTCCCTCCATTACACTGTCTACTGGTTCCACCCCTAAGCATGTGTAGCACTCACACCACCAATCACAGCACTAGACTACTAACCAATCACAAATGCTAGATTTGGTCAAGTCCATAACTCATGAGGCTTGGGGGGCCACTGACATAAACTATGACAGTCTCCAAAACAAAACTAACAACAACAACAACAAAAATTTAAGTTTTCTTTGATTATTTTATCACTCCATTTTCCAGCCAGTGTCACAGCCAGACTTCTTTAATGAGTTGCCTACACTCACTGCCCATGCTTTTACACTTCCTACTCACTCTTCAACTTCATTTTGGCTTCTGCCTGCTCCATACTCTTGAGAATCATCAATGTCACTGAAGAGTCGTTGAGAGTCAAACTGATGGGTAGTGTCCAATCCTTGTCTTAGTTGACTTTTCAGCAATATCCTTCATAGTCTGTCAGTCTCCTCTTCCCAAAACAATGTTGCGCCTTGGTTCCTGTGACATCACACCCATGCCTCCCTGGCTATGTTTCATGCACTGTTTTGTGGGCTCATCTTCTATGTGTTCCTTGAACTAATTCTCTACAATCTTCATTCTCACTTGGCGCTGGTTTCACATGGTCACAACTGCCTTTGTGAAATGATTATTTCCAAATCTATAACCACATTACAGGTCGCTTTCTCAATTTCCAAAACCTCATTGCCTTTCTAACTACTTTTTATATAGTTTGGACTATCACACACATACTTCAAAGTGAATATTTCCAACACTCAGTCTAATGCATGTGCACTTCCAAATCATTGAAGCACTCCAATGATATTACCTGTCTTTGAAAATGGAGGATGAATGCCTAGTAAAGAATTGTAAAATGTTGATAAAATATTTGAGGCCTATATCTTTTACTTCCAATATCATAATGATCGCTGCTTGCAATCAAATTATTTCCTAGCTATTTCTCAAAAACTATTCTTTATTTACTATTTCAGGAGACAGGCTTTCTGTCAGGTGTTCATCTCTCATAAAGATTTATAAATTCTTATACATAGCTGTCATGCAAGCATGTCATTATAATTACTTTTTATAGTCTGTCTTCCTCACTACACTGAGTGCTTAGAAGATAGATATGGTCCTGTGGATATTCACATTTTAAACCTGCCATAATTGTGAGTTGATTGTATAAACAAAAGAGTGACTGGACAACATTCATTTATGCTTTTTATGCTCTTTCTTAGAAACCTGCAAGAAAGGGCAATATTTCTTTAAATCCTAAGAGTTAATTGATAAGATTTAGATCTGCACTTTAGATCTGAGCTTCCTATATTGGAAGGTGATTAGGTTACCAGGTCTTGTGGCTGACTTGTTAGGAAGTGAGTCTGGTCGAAAGAGGCCAGTCTGTGTGTGTGTATGTGTGTGTTACCTGAACACTGTGTCTCCCTTCCTCCACTCCTGCCTTGGTGCTCTGCTTCCCCGCAGTAATCACGTGAGTAGTCTTTTCTCTGCCATGCTCCGCTGCCATACTGTACTGCTTGGGAGACAGCCGACTGGAGGTTCAAATTGTGAGCCAGAATCGACCTCTCCTCCTGCAAGCTGTGATGTCTGATATTGTGTCCCAGTGATGCAGAAAGTGACTGAGACGTTTCTATTCAGGAAACTTAAGTAACTCGATAACAATAAACAAAAGAAAACTTAAAACCTTGCTTAAAACTATGAGAAGAGTACCTGAATATATAGCTTTCCAAAGGATATATACCAATGATGAAAAGGTATAAGAAAACAGTGCTCAGCATCCCTAATCAGTGCTCAGCATCCCTAATCAGAGAAATCACAATCAAAATCACAATGAAGTATCACCTGATATGTCTGTTAAGAAAGAATGGAAACTCCATTTGACCCAGTGTTTCCCCTTTTAAGAATCTACCTAAAATCTTCAAGACATCATCTTCAGTGACACATACATAACTATGTTTATAGCAATACAGTTCACGAGAGTTAAATTTTGGAAGCACCCTATATGTTTATTAACAGATTTATATACAGTGGCGTACTACTCTGGCATAAAAATGATACATTATGTCATTTGTAAGAAACTAAGTATATAAGTAAAGTGCAGATTAGTCAGGCATGGTGGCCCAAATCTGTAATCCCAGCACTCACGAAGCTGAGGCAGGAGCATTGCTGCAAGTTACAGGCCAGCCTGAGTTACAAAGTGATTTCAAGACCTGATTAAACTGCATAGTGAAATCCTGTCACAAGAAGATGAATAATAAGAAAAAAAGAGAAAATAAAGATGATTATAATCCAGTGTTACTCAATGTATTTAAAAAGTGTATTTTGATTGAACATACTTGTTTTATGTATTTTATAGGTTTTATAGGTTGCCTATTAAATTCTAGATCTTCATGTATGACAATTAGCTTTATAAGGACTTGCATTATACATAAATGAATATAATGTTTGTAATAAAAGAGAAGGTGGAGGGGAATGGGGGAAAATTGAGATATGCTATGTGCATTTACCAATTCCATGCAACAAAGTAATCATTATGCACTGCAAACATGCACTAATGAAAAGTTTTTAGATATCTGCTATCAAAAAGACATTATATAATAAACGTTAGTGTTTTAATGAAAGCATCCAGGACATGGAACCCTTATACACTGCTGGTAGGAATGTAAATTAGTATTCGCATTAAGGAAAATTTACAGAGGTGAATCAATAAAACTAAATCTAGACATACCATCAAATCAACAAGGCTACTTTGATGTATGTATCCAAAGGAATTGAAATTAGCATTTCCTACAGACTTCTACACTCCCATGTTTATTGGAGCATTATTTACAATAGCCCACATAGGGAACGAGCATAAGTGTTCATCAACAAATGAATAGATTAAGAACATATACAATGGAATACAGTTTGGCCTGTCAAAATAAAGAAATTTTATCATTCATGACAACATGGATAAACATTATGCTAAGCAAAAAAACCCCGTGGAATCTAAAAAAAGTTGTACTGAGAAGTTCAGAGTACAGCGGTGGCTAGTAATGGCTAGGCCAGAGTCGGGAATAAAAGAAGATGTGGATCAAAGAGTGCAGAGCTTCAGTGACATGGGATAAGTAAGTTCTCCACATGTGATGTATAATATGTCTACTATACTTAAGTGCATTGTATTGTGTACTGGAAATATGCTAAAAGAATGGACTTCATATAGACTATGTAAAATGATGAATGTGTTAACTACCTTCACTGTGTAAATAATTTTGTTACATAAACATGTACTTCATCAATATATTGTGGACATTAATTTTGTGCAATTTTGTTAGTATACCTTAATAAAGCTGGGACAATTTATTTATTTATTTTTACTTTAGCTCAAAACATCCACATACAGGAGTGTTCTCTAACTCTTGTGAAGGCAGTAGCCACATTTGCACGTGGGTGGGCATGATTGTCCCCAAAACCTGACTGCTTACTTGCCCCAGCTGGTTGGCCTCCTTGTGCAGAGTTGCAGCTGTGACAATGAGGGTGTATTTGCACCTGCTCCGCAGCAAGAGCAACAATATCATAGGCTTGGGAAGTCGCATAATCTGGCAGGAAATGGTTGGCACTTTCTGCTGGGGAAGGGAGGCTGTCACTGGTGTGTTCCCTGTCACCCACAGCTTTGGACTTTGTGGTCCCCACTCGGTCTTCAGAAAGAATTTATTGTTAATGAATACAACTCAATAAAGTTCTCAAAAATTTAGGAATAATATTTTGTGTTATAGCAGCATCTTCCTCTTAAAATAGTATTTCAAATAAATACATGTATCTTACAAAACCAAGTATGTTTTAACTACTTTGATAGTACTTTGAACCAGTTTGAAAGAAGTAAAAATATCTAACATACCTAGTTCTTTCCAATAGCTGGAGGGTGTTTTTTTTTAATTTTCTTTAACAAAATATTCTAATTTGATTAGATTAATCATTTCTGTCACTACTGTATAGAGAAAGTACACTAGAATTTTGACAGTTTTCTAGGTTTTTAGTTGTTTTGATGCTTCAAAGTTTTGTCTTGCATATATTAATGCATAATGAATATATTTTAACAAAAATCACTCAAGCTTTGTTGATTTGTATAATAATTTAATAAATTATGGATTTAACTTGCCTTTTATGCTAACTATGATGAAAATGTTTGACAATAGCATAATAGTAAAATTTTGAAAAATATCAAATAACTTAGAAAAACAAATGGTTCTCTGGGCATTAGCAAAATCAACTAGAACATACATCATGAGTCAGTTCCAACTTGTACTTCTCTATTGATTAAAATAAACCTCATTAATTTTTTTTACCAGAATATGTTTTAGTATTATTAAAATTGGGTAAAGAAATAAAAATACCAAGATAACATAATTGCCAAACACTGAAGACATTTTTGGCAATTGAGACTGGATTTTTCTCTAAGAAATCTGATTTAATGATGTCTTACAGTGTTGGAAATATTTTGTGGAAATAAAGTGGTCATTATTGAGTTTTTCAGTACACTTTTATTTTCAGAACAGGAGGACCTTTTATGTATAGATTTCTGTGTACATTAAAGTCGGCTGCACGACTCAGCCATTCCCTGTGCAATCTATTTTCAATTTATGCTGCATCATTTATACCAGGGAGACAAGCACCACACCCTTAGTCTTCTTGTTCATATGATTACTATATTGAATGAATAGGAATTGATCTGAATGTAAGGTTCTATTTTCTTCAGCAAATCTGAAGACTTATGTCTCCTTCGGAGTTAGAAAAAAAGACAAAGAATGTGCCCTGTAAATGTAGAGTATTTGGCTGTTTTATAACAAGGTGATACATTTGGCATTTTTTTCTATAGGCACACAATCATTTGCATAGATTTATTCCAACTCACAGTTTTTCATTAATTCACATAGGAATCAGTATTGAAGACTAAAACAATGGAATAGTTTCTGAACTCTGTCTACAGGTCACATGAGCACAGTGACTACTCTGAACTTTGAAGACTATTCACATAACATTTATTTTAGTGATAGTATTATATTATTCTCTTCTGACCAAGAACTCCAGGAACTGAAATTAGTACTATAGTTTGTCACTACACAACTGATGTCTGTGTAATCATTATGACACTTTCTATAAGTTATGCATTGGAATTCCAGACTTTGTGACTAAAGACTTTAATACTGAAATCAACAAATTTTAAGGAGGTTCGGTTCTGTAAATTACTCAATAAAGTACAGCATTAGAAAGATTAACACTGGAATACTAAAACTGCATTTTGTTGCTGTTTAGCTAGATCTCTTTGTACCTAAAAATTTTGCTCAGTTAAGCATATATAGTAAGAATTTAGTCTCAAAGGAAAGCAATCTTATGTGGACTTATGTGGAAAAAAATAAGCCAGAAATAAAATGAATTGCATGCTGAGTTATAAAAATTTCCAGTAAATCAGACAAATTAGAATGTGGTAATACCTGACCACGATGAGAAACTTCTCATAAAGTCTTCATGAGGATAGCAAGACCATGGAAATTAAGAAGGGTAAGAATTGCATAATGAAATACTTTAATAAATGTGCTGCACATTTTCCAGTTATTGTACAGTATAAAGTCTTAACTGTGTGTTGCATCATCAAAATTCCCTAAGTTATGTAAAGTTCCCTATAAAAAGAATACGTTAAAATTTAACAACTTTACTGTAGTGTAAAGTGCACTTTTGTGGCTGATACTAAACAAATAGATATCAACATGCATGCTGGTTTGAAAATGAAAAACCATAAGGTGCAAAACAGTAAACCATTTGTGGAGCAATTCTCCAATATTGGCTACCTTATGAGTTGTTATATCCATTAAACCTAAAAATGTCAAAGTTACAGGAAGAAAAATATACAGCACTGGCACCAATTTGAAATTGGAGCGTTAGGACTCTCCCCACGTGATTGAGCTTGGATGTCCTTATGAAGGAACCTAATGAAAGAAGATAATTCTCCCTTGCATTTCTGCCCTTTGCCATCCAGGACCCAATAGGAAGGCCACACTAAATACTGACATTTTGATCTTGGATTTTCCAGTCTCCTATATTATAAGAAATAAATTTTTATTCTTTGTAAATTACCCAGTCTCAAAAATTCTTTTAAAGGCTACCAGTAGAGACTTAGACTGTGACAGATACATCGTAGCTACTATTATTTTTAAGGTTATTATTAGTAAAGTGCTATAATAAGTGAGTATATAGAAGAAGTGAAAGCATTAGCTAATGAACTATTTAGAGAATTCAAATAAAGGAAGGAAATTAAGAGATGGATAAAGGAGGGAGGGAGTGAAAGGAGATGAGAATGAAATTAAGTTGTACTCTGTCCATGAACCTACTCCCCACAAGGAATGTTAACATTATGTACCACAAACATGTTCTAAAAAAGAAAATAACAATGAAATTCAAAAATATTGTTTTGATCATGTAAATATTCTAAGCACAAGAGATTCGATAGGGCAAAAAAAAAAAAAAATCCCAACTTCAAGAAGCTTAATGTTACTAATTTAAGAGCACTTTCTCTATGAGTGTTTCAGTGGGAAATCATAGGAAAAATTGATAATTCAATTGCATCATGAAGAATACAATGATAAGTCAGAGCAGAGAGAGGTGAAAAACAAAGAGGTGGAGCACTTGGGTTTGAGAGAAAAATTAGGGAGTGTTTGTTATAAGTGATAAAATCTATGCTAAGACTTTAAGGGATTAATTATTGTTTTAACAAGTGCTTGTGTTTTGCCTGTTATGTGCATGAAATTGTTAAGAGAGCTTTACAAAGAGTCATTATTTATTTACTTTAGCAAATTCCTAACATCTCTAAGAAGTGGAAAGTAAAACAGGCATGGGCTATGACACTTGCCCAAAGTCGTGACGCCTGGAAATGGTTCTCTAGTCCCTGCTCTTAACTGGAGTGTTCTTTGCTGCTTTTCCCTCAGGATGTCTTTTCATAAGCTCTGTTGGAGTACAAAGGGGTAGGACATTTGAGGACTGGTAAGTTCTCCCCAGAAGTCCATGAGTCTCTTGCCAACATCAGAACAGTGGAAGGATATTGGAAGAAATATCGGGAAACAAAATGGTGAATGATTATGAAGATGCTGGAAAGCCAGCAGCAATATCTAGGTATCTCTGCTAATCACTTCTGTGGCAGTATTCAGCTAATATTATGTGACTGTATATTATACTGCACATTATTACTATATGTGTATTTCACAGTTTCTAATATATAGGTTAAAGAACGTGATTATGTTTCTTAAGCATAGGCAATGCACATGTATGTATTCTTGCACTAGCAATACTTAGGTTTAACCTCATAGGTCTTAGAGCTAATTAATCTCATGCTCATTTGTGCTTATTACCCCTTTTTTGAATAACCACACATGATGATATTGTTAAGAATGCTTTCAATCCTAAAATAAAGGGAGATTGCCAAACAGCAATTCAAATGATTAAAATTATGCTATATATGCAGGGGGAAGTCTAAGTCCAGTTTTTATTTTTCCCAGAAAGAGTTTTATGTTTCTCCAGTATCCATTAATTGGTCTAAACTAGGTTGTCAAAAAGCATGCTTTTTAATGACCAGTGTTCCTTCTTTCTGGAGGCACTGAGGAAGTGTATTTAAAATACTAGATAGTCTTTTAAAGATAAAGTTTGCAAGTCAAAGCTTGCCTATACATAATTGTAAAGTTACTTTCCTATGAAAAAAAAGAAAATACATATATTTTTACAAAGTCTTCTTGCTTCCCAAACAAGCTAATAAATCCAGATATAAACACCAATTTTTTTGTAGATCTTTCCAGAAACAAAATATGTAGCAAGAAGTTTGAGAGGTGGTTTTAAAATTTATTTATAGTTGCTGTTCATGTTTCTTTGAACATAAAACATGATCGTATCACAGTACCGTTCCTCAGTTTTTTCCACTATAATGTGCAGTATAATAAAAGCTATAGTGAATATTTAAGTTTTTAAAAACTTGCAGTACAAATGCATTGCTATTTATTAATGTCCTTCAAGTTATTCCCCTTCGTGCTGCATGCGTTTACCCCATCCTTCTTGCTACTTTCTCAAGCAGTTCTGTAATTCCTCTTTCTTCAATGTCGTTTGAGGCACTGTTATAGCCTCATTGTCGCAAGTCAATTCAAAATGTTTACTTTTCATGGTTATTTTGACTTGAACAAGAGCTAGAAGTAGTAGGGTGCCAGGTCCGGTGAATAAAGTAAATCAGGACACCCTGCAATGTTGTTATAAATGCACCTTTCTTTTGGATGGTACTTGACTGCAGCATTCAGTCACATCTCATAAAGACACACGCAAAAGACGACATCCAGAACTGCTTCAGAAAGTGGCAAGGACCATGGGACAAGTGCGTGTAAAGCAAAAGGGAATATTGCAACAGTGATTAATGGAAATGTGTCTTTGACTGTAATAAACTTTTAATGTAAATATTCATCATGCAATATGTTTTTATCAGCCCTAGAATATGTTAACAGTCTTGTTATACAGTGCTGTCATTATTGTAATCCATGGATGTGCTGTAAAGTACACAACTAAGAAGATGTTTAAAATTATATCATTGTTTTCTAATATTAATGGTGCAACAGACATATTTCTGTATATGTCATTGGCCATTTGTACAATTTTGTGTGTAGTAAATGCGTAAAACACAAATTCATTAATTCCAAAATTTAGTTTCTCCTTCAAAGTACTATTCCTTAAATTACAATTCTATCTAAACCATTTTAGTGGTTTCTTGTCCTTACCATTTTCAATTGTGCCCTTCAAATCATTTTTTATTGTGTTCAATCTGTTAGTTTAAAACTAGTATTTTAGGACTGAGGATATAGCTCAGTGTCGCCATGCCTGCCTGGCAAGCGTGAAGTCATGAGTTCAATTCCTGGTACCAAATAAAGAAATAAATAAAAATAAATTCTTTTCGCAGTTTCATCTCATTTTCATTTTAGAAAAGTATTCTCTTCAAATGCACTAAAATTGTTTTCAGCACTTCCATCTGGTCTTTTATGGTATTTTTCATTTAAATATTAGTTACACCTGCTATGTACTTCAAGACAAGGACATAGATAAAACCCAAAATTTATATTTTCAAATAAAACCTTTTTAATGGTTGCCCCAATGTCTATTTTCCTGATTCTTGGAAATACTACATTACAAAGGTATTTATGTCTGGATGCATTTTCTGGTTTGTCCCTGTTAGTGGTTAATTCTTGCGCCAGAACAAGGAGGCTGTGATTTTTACTGTTTTGTATAATGTTGTAATAATATCTAGTAATATTGGTTCCTCTTTAAACACTCCTTTTTTTAAAGGATTCTTTGCTCTCTTCGATATGTTTATTTATCCAGATGTATTTTAGAAACATTCTGTTAAACCTACCAAAAATGATAATCATGTTAGTATTTTGATTATGATACATAAATTAATTTAAGTAAAATCATTTATTATTATTGCACTTGTGATACCTAACAAATTGATTTATTGTGGGATTTTGATACATATACATGTGAAATCTTAATCTTCTTTGCTTCCTCCTCCCTCTTCTTCTGCCCTCATCACTCCCCCTGGCTCCTAAATACTGAATTATACTCTCCAGCTCCTTGATGTATCTTTCTATGCCCATCAACCATTTTAAAAGTATCTCAGAAAATTACTTTATAGTATATATAAAGTTTGTGCATTTTCATGGCAAGATGTTTTAAATGTTGTGGCTACTGGCTTTATCTAATATGTGATTGATTTTCAAACACTGAAAAGCTACGAATATTCATTACATCCATAATTAGATGTCTCACTGAATTCTTTTACTATTTCTAAAGCAGTGTTTAATTGACCCTCTTGCATTTTCCAGATGGACAATCTTATTCTTTGCAAATATGGATAGTTGTGTCACTTCACTATTTTCATTTCTCTGGTTGCATCAGCAAGTACATGCAAAAATACATTTTATCATGATCACCTTATGTGCAACTTTGCTGGTTAATCATGAGCTGCTAGTTCTTGCTTGAATTTATATTCTTGCTAGCATTTTTGATTATTTTACTGTGGGTTTTTTTCCACTGTTGTTGCTACATACAAGTTTATCTCTTCTTAGTAATATTGAATGTCTGTATTCTATATTTTTTACTCTTGTTTAATTTTATAAATTCAAAGAGCATACTTAAATGATTATTCACTTGTTTGCCATGCTTAGATGATAGCTATCTTTTAAGTAGGAAAGTATCCATGTAGTAAACTCCTCACTCTTTTCCTCTTCACATCTCCAGAGGTTTGTCAGCTTTTTGCAGTTTTTGCATAGTAAGAGTTTGAAATGATTCTGAGGACCATTTTATGTTTTCTTTCCTATTTTGTTATCATAATAATAATTTCCAGAGTTTCATTTTAAAATAGAAAACAACGATGTAGTCAGAACAAACTTCTAGCCTTTCTACACCACTGTGTATTTTTATGAAGGAGACTTCTGACTTCCACTGCCTTGACAGTTCTTTATTTGTTATATTTCTTTGGATTGGGAACACATCTTTGTTACAGTAAAGATAGTGCTTTTTCCCTTTTATTCTTGTTATTTTTGGAAGCTTTTATTGAAAGAAACAGAGAGAAAATGTTATTAAACTGCCATCTTTCATCAGGCATCTTCTGAAATTCTGCTTCTTAACGAACTGCTTACTCGTTAAAGTGGTAAATTCAAGAGTTTCACAGTCCTAGATCTGTCATATGCTAGCAGTAGAACTTAACTCCTCTGAATCTGGGTTTCCTTATGGTAATAGAGGATTCTCTTAAGGAAATATGTTTCCAGTTTTTTGACATGGTCCCGTCTTATAACTATTATCTAAGCTTATTTATTACTAGCTACCATTTTACTCTGAAAAGTGCTCTGGTATGGACTATAAGTAAGATAAGCATTCTAATTATTATCATTCCTTTCTTTTTTTAAAATCGGTACCGGGGATTGAACTTACGACTGTGCACTGGCAAGGCAGGCACTTATGTGGCTGAGCTAAATCCCCAGCCCTTATCATTCTTTTCTCATAATACTATGGTGATTAAATGACACACTAGTGAGTAGTACAGCTCATATCACATCATGGATTCAGTAATGCTAGTATCTCTGTAATGCCTTCATTTCTCTATTCTGATCAGTTTTATACTATTTTTTGTAGGAATTCATTATGTGTCAAGATATGGACAACTATTTAGAAGAAAACAAGAGACATTACGGTAGCCACTGTAGATCTCCTGTTGTCTTGCTTTGAAATCTTTGTCACTTATATTATTTTCCTCTGATTTGCTTCATTCTGTTTTGTTATATTTATTTTTACCCTTTTTAAAATAAAAAATGCTAGTATCCCTGTTCCATCAGTGCTCTTTTCTATCAAGATTCTATACATCAAAATAAAATATGCCTTGCTTATTTGGGAGGAGGATTTTCCAGCCTGGCTGCAAAGTAGTAGGTAGCTCAGAAATGCTGTCAGCCTGGAGCTTCCCCATCCTGGTGCTCCCAGAAACCTAACTTTCTTATTGCTTCAGAATTTTAAGGTTCACAGGCCTGTAGTGTTCTCACAGAGGGAATCCATGGAAGGTCTCTCTAATATTCGGCTCAGTCTCTTCATGTACCTTTCCACTGAGTACACTACATGGATTACGCAAGCTATGCTTTAGTTTCAAAGTAAACAATAAAAGCTTGAATTCAGAATCTGAATAATTGAGAAGTTGTAGAGAATTGTCTAAGAATAAGAAGTGAAATGCAAGGATATTTACCTTTCCTTATGTAAAACACTGTATCACTCCAATTTGTGAGCATGCAACTGAGAATCACTTGGTGTGGCAGGAGCAGTCAAGCATCAAGGATCACATTTTGATTCATTATGTTCACTTATCTATTTCAACTCCCTGGATAAAATGAAAAATACTCTCTTTGAGGACTTTGATAACTCTACGATACTATATTTGATATCTACAATATATTAAATATTTGGCATGTACTTTGGACTATTTTAACATGAGGGAAAGACCCTACATTTATCTCTGGGCCAAGTAATGAACCTTAAATAAGGAGAATATAAAGAATACTGAGGGTTTGGGATATAGCTCAGTAACATAAGTGTCTGCCTGGCAAGTGTGAAGTCATGAGTTTGATCCCCAGTACCAAAAGGAAAAAAAAAGAATTCTGAATGGGCTGATCAAGAAATACATTAAAGTTTTTTCTAATTTCCCCTTCTTGATATTGCAATATATGTCACTGCATTCATTTTAAAATTATTCACATGATACCATCAGAAATAGAGAGATATGGGTAGTTAGGTATAAGAAAAATAAATAATTTCCATACTAGTCATATTGCATAACTGCTTTTTGGCTTTCTTGGTCTTAATATTACTGCATAAGTTTATATCAGCTTCACTTATTTCATAAATCATCAATATTGAAGTAAGATTCTCACAAATAAATTAAACAATAAAATCATTTTTCCATTTAAAACTTTTTCTTCATTTTATGTAGAAAAGTGTGTGGTTGCACTATTTAAAATGCCCATATAGTAATGCAAACTATTTATTCAAAATATATTTTGGGATACGAGCTCCATTATGAAAGTGTTTTACGTAGAATGATTTGAATGAGTTGTCTCAGGTTACTTTATTTGTTATACTTCCATTGATACATTGCCTGGGGAAATAAAATATGAAGCTCATCTCTTTATTAACCATCTCCTTAGTGAGAAGTTAATTTTACCACATGGAAAGCATATTGTAAAAGTACATTAAGTGTACTTTGTACTCTTGAAAATTAATAGCACTCTAATAAAATAGATATCCTGAAGTCATAGCTAATATGAAAATGTAGTGTTTTTATTTTTTAGAAAATGTCTTACTATGCATTTTGGACTGGCCTTAAACTCACTATGGAGCCCAGGATGACCTTGACTCACACTGATCCTCCTACCCCAGCCCCCTGAGTGCTGAAATTACAGGCATTACCATCATACCTAGTGCAAAAATGTAGCATTTACGGAGCATTTATTAAATAATGATGGAGTTTTGGCTATTTTTAGAGTGGGATCAAGTTTAACCTCATAATAAAGCAAATATCAAAATTGTATTATAACATAAACAACCGTAAATCACAAAACACCATAAAAATGAAACTCAAAAATTAAAGTCCTCATTTAGCAAACAATGTACATGAAACTCACAATAAACGAAGGGGATACTGTTGAGATTTCCAGGAAGGTATTATTATATTTTGGTTGCCACAAAATAGATGTATTCTATTAGGTGTAATTATGAATTTGCTATGTTATTTGTCGAATAAGTATAGTTGAAATGCATGGTTTGAGTATCAAGTTGAGAGGATGTTTAGTTAATGTTTAGTTAAAATAAATGTTTAATTAAAATAGATTTTGTCAACTGGTGCATTTTGGGAACCCCTTAAGAGATAGTAAACCACACTTTTGAGTGTATCTGGGTGGCTCACAGAGGTGGAAACTTGGGGCCCTTATGTTGCTTGGCCCCTCAGAATCTTCTGAAACCATGTGACAGATAAACCTCTCCTCCTTTGGGTTGTGGATATCAGGTATATTGTGAAGGATGGAAGAGGAATTGCTAATTACATAAGTAAATTACAAATGAAAACGTTCACTCATTTTATAGCATACAAATTTAATCTCTGTTTAAAAGAAAAGTTTTTGAAAAGCCAACAGTAAGAGTTTGAGCTCAAAGATACAGACAAGTCAAAACAGAAAAAACACAAATAAACAGACTGATAGAACACCTCAAACATCTAGAAAAAGAAGAGCAACCCAAGCTGAAAGCCAAAAGAAGGGAGGAAATTATAAGGATCAAAGCAGAAATTAATGCAATAGAGACTAAGAAAACAATATAGAAAGATTCAATGAATCAAAGAGTTGGCTCTTTGAAAGAATAAATAAAATTGATAAGCCCCTAGCCAACCTAATTAAAAAAAGGAAAGAAAAGCCTCAAATTCACACAATACACAATGAAAAATGTGAAATCACTACACACTGTGGAAATACAGAAAATCATCAACACCTATTTTGAAAACCTCTACTCTCATAGGTTCGATGACACAGAAGAAATGGACAGATTCCTAGAAACACATGAACCACCAAAGCTGGATCAAGAAGATATAAAACTCCTGAATAACCCAATTTCTATGAATGAAATTGAAAATGTAATTAAGTCCTTACCAACAAAGAAGAGCCCAGGCCCAGACGGATTCACTGCGGAATTCTACAAAAAATACAAAGAAGACTTAATGCCAACACTCCTCAAACTGTTCAAAGAAATCAAAAGGGAAACAATTCTCCCTAAGTCATTCCTGGAAGTAAATATTACTCTAGTACCAAAACCTTAGAAAGACGCAACTAAAAAAGAGAACTACAAGCCAAGCTCCCTGGTGAATATAGATGCAAAAATTCTCAATAAAATATTGGCAAACAATATTTTATTGAGAACAAGATGCAGCAAATCATCAAGAAGATTATACACCACTACCAAGTGGGATTCATCCCAGGCATGCAGGGATGGTTCAACATACATAAATCAATAAATGTATTCCACCATATCAATAGAGCCAAAAGCAAGAATCACATGATCATTTCTATAGATGCAGAAAAAGCTTTTGATAAGATCCAACACCCATTCATGATAAGAAACTTACAGAGAATTGGAATAGATTGTCTTTACCTCAATATGATAAAGGCCATCTATGACAAACCAACAGCCAGTGTCATATTAAAAGGCTAAAACCTGAAAGCCTTTACCTTGAAATCAGGCACAACACAAGGATGTCCCTTATTATGGCTCCTATTCGACATAGTACTGGAAATACTAACCAGAGGAAGTAGACAAGAGAGAAAGATAAAAGGGGTAAAAATAGGAAAAGAGGAAGTTAAACTATCATCATTTGCACACGACATGATACTCTACATAGAAGACCCCTAAAACTCCATTGAAAGACTTCCAGATATAATAAATGAATTCAGCAATGTAGCTGGATGCAAAGTCAATACTCAAAAATCAATAGCATTCTTATACACTAACAACAAAATCACCGAGAGAGAAATAAGAGAAGCCACACCCTTCACACTAGTTTCCAAAAAAAAAAAACTTAGGAATTAATCTAATGAAAGAATAAAGATCTATACTGGGAAAATTATATAATACCCTGAAAAAAGAAATCAAAAAGGACCTTAGAAAATGGAAAGACATCCCTTGTTCATGGATAGGAAGAATAAATATTGTAAAATGGCCATTCTCCCAAAATTGTTATACAGATTCAACGCAATCCCAATGAAAATACCACTAACATACCTCATAGATCTAGAGAAATCACTCCTAAAATTCATCTGGAACCAGAAGAGACCTAGAATAGCAAAGGCAATTCTAAGCAACAAAGCCAAGGCAGGAGACATCAAATCCCTGACTTGAAGTTATACTACAAAACTACTGTAATAAAATCAACATGGTCCTGGAATAAAAACAGACCTGAAGATCAATGGAATAGACTAGAAGATAAAACTACAAACACACTCAACCACTTTATCTTTGACAAAGGGGCCAAACATGTTCACTGGAAAAACAACAATCTCTTTAATAAATGGTGCTGGAGAAAGTGGCTTTCCATATGCAGAAAACTAAAATTAAGCTAGTGCCTATCACCATGTACTAAAATAAAATCTAAATGGATCAAAGATCTAAATATTAAAACAGAAACACTAAATCTGTTGGAAGACTAGGTAAAAATCTTGAAGACATAGAGAGAATTCATGAACAAGAACCAAACTGCATGGGAAATACTTCCCAGAATCAATAACTGGGATCAGGTCTCATTAAACAGTTTCTGCATGTCGAAACAAATCTCCAGCAGAGCGAAAAAAACCCCACAAACTGGAAAAAAAATCTTATCAAACTGTCCCTCAGACAAAGAACTTTTGTCTAGAATTTTTAAAGAATTAAAAATAATCACACCCCCAAAATTCAAAGACCCAATCCAAAAATGGGATTCTGAGATAAACACACAGTTCTCAGATGAAGAGATACGAATGGCGAATAAATACATGAAAAAATGTTCATCATCATTGGTCATTAGAGAAATGCTGATTAAAACCACACTGAGATTCCATCTCACTCCAGAAAGAATGGCCAGGATCAACAAACTACCAACAACAAATGCGGGAGAGGCTGTGGGGGAAAAGGAACTCTTCTGCACTGCTGGTGGGAGTGTGGACTGGTGCAACCATAGTGGAGGTCAGTCTGGAGACTCCTCAAAAAGCTGGGATTGGAGGTCCCATTTGACCCAGCTATTCTACTCCTAGGCATATTCCCAGAAGAACTGAAAACATTATACCATAATGATATATGTGCACCCATGTTTATAGTGGCATGATTTGTAATAGCCAGATCTTGGAAACAACCTAAGTGTCCATCAACTGAGGAATGGATAAAAAAAATTTTGGTACTTTTATACAATGGAGTACTATTCAGCTATAAAGAATGATCACATTGAGATATTTATAAATAAATGGATGCGTCTTGAATCAATCCTCATAAGTGAAATAAATCAAACTCACATGTATAAATACCGCACAGTCTCCCTAGTATAAGAAAAAGGAAAGTGTACATAAGATTCTATGGCAATCATGGATCCCCATTATATTGCTTTGAAGACTGGTAATGTTTTCATTCATTGGTTGAAATGGTTTGATTCTGTTTTATTTGACCTTATTATGTGTGATGGTATGAACAGCTACTTTGAAGAAATCAAGACATTATGGCAGCCATTGCTGATTTGATGTCATCTTGGTTTGAATTCCAAGCATGCTTTTGTTCTTCTATTGCCATTGGTTCTGTAATGTTGTGTCTTACCAGGTTTTGATATGTGTAATAATATAAACAAGTTTTTTATAGAAAAATAAGGATACAGACAAGTTGATACATTTAATATGCTGTGTACTTAAAAATCAACAAGAAAAATTGTAAGATAAAGATATAAAAATTTAAGAGATGTAACTAAGTAGCATAGGATCATTAGCCAATAGCTCCATAAAAACATTCACCTCCTGATAATGGAGTTCACACTTAACCATATATTAGTGCTGAAAGATGCTAAAACAGTGTACCTACAGCATATAAATTTTAAATTAGTAGACATTTTCTCAGAAAAAACATGACAATATTTGTCAAGGATGTCAAAAGCTAGTACACCCTTTGATTCAGCAAGTTGTCATGCAGAAATAGAAAAAGAAGCAAACATTTAGACAAAATTCAAATACAAAGTATTTGGAAATATAGAAGTTCTAACAGTAAAAAGTAGAAAACCATTGAATTAATGCACAATAGTGGAAATATATCACCTATCATTGCCCATTCCTATGAGGCATCACGTATGCAAAAAAAATTGTGCATTTTTGCTTCTCACAAAAACATGTGTTGTATTTCACAATAGGGACAAATAAAGGGGAAACATTACATGAACTTTTGAATCAATGTAAAAGTCATCCTTTTTAAAAGAGATACTTTTTTGAAGAATATTTACAATCTGAGAGAGTCTATGTTTCTACATGATGGAGCTTCTACCTGTTGAACCATGACAATCCTTTACTCCTGCAGTGCACATTTTATGTTCTTTTCTCGAGTTTTGGCAGGGCTTTTGAAAATAAAATGCAGCACAGAGAACAGGAAACCACTTCTTCAATTAATATTCAATAATATTTGTAGCACCTATCTTGCTAAGAGACGTATTCCTTTTATTTGGATTTGATGAAACATAAGGGCACGCTGTAAGATTTCCCTCCAGAGAGGGCACCATCGCCAGAAGTAAAGGGGTTCTCCAGCAGACCGCCCTTGGTCTGACACACTGCAATGAATTCAATGCTGCCAACAAGCACTGGTGCTTGATAAATTCTTTGCCCTGGTTGAGCCTCTGATAGGACCACACAGTCTTTCAGTATCTTGACTACAAGTTAGCAAGCCATTGGAATAGCCTCCAGTTAGATTATTACCAAATACCTGATCACAGAAAGTGAGCGATAATAAATGCATATTGTGTTAAACTCTCAAATTTTGGTGACATGTATTATTCGGTGACAAGATCTAATTAATTTACTACCAAAATACTAAATGAAAATACATAATTAAAATAGTATATAGTGCTTGTAATTCATCTTTGTTGTATAACAGCCCCCAGTCCTCAGTGGCTTACAAAAAACACACATTTCAAAAGTTACAGTATGTGTTCCCAGCTACTGTGAATCTCTCTAGTTTTTCTTGTTTTTTTTTAAAGAAAAGAAATGCCATTAGTTTTGTTCATACCTACATCATTGCATGACTTTACCACACATATTGTCCTTCAGTGATCTTAGATCAGTTATATCTGAGAAAACAACACATTTTTGAGCATAAAAACTACATATGTAACTGCTACTTCCTTCCTTGGAGAACTGTTACTATGATAAAAAAAGTTCTATAAATTATCCCATCATTTCTTATAAATAGAACATCTTCATGCACTATCTGCATACATTGAAAAAAATTTAATGTGTGTAGAATGACGTACTAATAATGTGATGTTAGAAGGCAAGGCACAAAATCACACATAGACAAAAGAGTACTGCAGTAGATTCTACTCACGAAACAAATCATGGAGCACATTTTTAGTTTTTTATTAGGTAAGAAATAAAGGCTCAATTTGTCATTTTTTTAAACATAAGATTGAGATTGCACATGTAATCAACTGCCAAAAATTGGAGCCATGCATAGTGGCACATGCCTGTAATTTCAGCACTTGGGAGGCTGAGGCAGAAGGATTGCTATAAATTCAAAGCCAACCTGGGCTACATCAGCAAGTTCAAGGCTAGCCTGAATTACAAAGCGAGACCCTGTCTCAAACATACTAGCATTCATGTATAACTAGAAAAACTCATTAGTTTATGTTAATCTACAAATACATTGATATTAATGTATCAATATAGTTGATTAATAATGCTTAAAAATATAAATAATGATTTTTGTAGATGATTCATCCTGACAGTGTTAACCTCACAGCAGCCTTACATTGATTGACTCACATTTCAAACACAGTAAATCCATGCTAGTGTTACTCTTAGGTTACACAGTTAAAAAGCCAAGTTTATTCAGAGACTTACAGCATGTCTCCGAAAAACAAGTGATCCTATTATTCAGTAGCAACAATAAACTTAAATGTGGATAACCAATAGGAGCTCTGATGAGCTGTCTATAAATACATTAGATTAGTCACAATTATACCGAAAGTCAAGTTTGAGATTTTCTAAAAATGTTCCTGTCAATTTTCATACAGTGTTTGTTGTAGTGCAAAATTTCTATTTAAATGTGTGCAGTGAATTGATTGTTATTCAAATGTCACAGATGCTCCTTACAATTTTATTGTTAGGGCTGTTAACTGGCCATCTTTTTCAACTTTTATGATTTATTGAAAATTCTGAGCCAATTCCTTTGCAGTGATTTTGCCAACGGTAACTGTTTAGCGGAAGTTTACACCGACTTAAAATTCCCCACCCCATTACCACTAAATGATGTGGGAGAAAATGTAGGGAAGCCCACAAGCATTAGTGAACTGAATGAGGAAAATCCTCCATAAAAAGAAGAAATTTACCTCCTAAGGATGAAAGTCCAGAAAGACGGAATTAATTGGCATGTTTATGGCTTGTGATTCTTCAGGGATATCTTTGGGTCCTGATAGAGATCTCAAATGGTTTTGGAGGAAATCAAATGAAAATTGGTCTTTTCCACCAAAAATTCACTTAAGATACCATTTGGGATCCAGAGTGTGAGGTCAAGCTCAAAGCCACTGTCATAATCATTTCTATCTCCTCCACTAATACTTAATCCATCTTTGCCTTATTAGTCATTGATTTCCCATTTTTATGAAATGATAATATCTCATCTGCCTCAACTACTAGAATTTTACCTGTTTCTTCTCTATTCTCAGAATTTGTTAAATGAATGCCACATCTCTGCCAATTTCCCAGATGCCATTGTAATATCCTGAGATGATGAATTTCTCTGCACATCTAGAACTTACAGCAATCCAGCACAGTGTAACAGACTATTGAAATGAGTCCAAGGACTCGGCTTCTTGTGTTTCTCCCTGCTCCAACAGCGAAACCCTTATTTCGTGATTTTACTCAGTCTCCTGCTTTTTCTGATTTTGAGATCCAGTTCCTGTGTTAGACGTTCCACTTCTTGTGCCAAAGAGGAAGAGAATAAACCATGAGCTAAATCTGAACCACACGACTGCACTGAAGGCTTCTGCTCCCATGTGGTTTGCTTTGCATCCATCTGTCACGGTTATAGTATTGAAGGCCTATATCCTGGCTGGAAGTTTACGTTCAGATCACAGAAGCTCCTCATACCTCCCTGTCAGGAGCCATTCCACAGTGTCTCTCCCAACATCATAGTGAAAAACTGGATTTCTCACTTCTAATCACACTGGCGTTTCTCAGATTTTAAATTGGTCTTCCGCTTCTGCACAGAGCCAGAGAACCTTACTGCTTTCACAGAGCTCATGTGGTTGAGAACAGCCCACCTAGATAATATACATATATTAAGGTCATTTTACTTGGGACTTTAATTACATATGTAAAATACCATCACTGCAGTGTCCCAATTAATGTTTGATTGCATAATAAGTGGATGGAATCTTGAGAAGAAAAAGCACCTTTATAATTTACCCACTACATTTATATATTGCATTCATAATGAAAAAATATATACATTTTAAAAGATCAAAAACTACACTGATGAATGAACACTGAATAAAAAAAGGGCAGAAAAAGGAAACATTTACCTGAATTAGGCACAGCAATTTTTAAATCATCATTCATCCACTTTTTTGGGTGCTTTAATAGTCATCTTACTTAACATACAGGCATGACTGAAGCTAAATTGTCTGGCTGTCTCAAGGCCTAATATGATAACGTTTATCTTTCCTAAGCAAAACATCTACCGTATGATTCTCCAAAATGAGATGCTCAATGGACTTTGGTGTAAATTTTGCATGAAATAAATTCCTGATATTGAACAAAATGTAAACAAAGTCAGCAGGACATATAGATGAATAGACAATAGATAGATGACAGAGAAATACATAGAGGAAATGCATATGTAATATATTTTAATGATTTGATGCCTACCTGTGCATCAAAATATCATAATTTAAAATACTGTAGAAGTGCAGGGCGCCATCTCTATCGCATAAGTGCTGTTCTTTCTGTTGGCAGGGAGGTTGGATACAAAATGTGTATGAGATGTTTCTTCACCCAGGATATGAGATTTTCTTCACAGTATCTCATAGCATGTGCCAAACAGGCGATGAGACACCAAGTCTGAAATCAAACCAATCTTTTCATAAACGATTACAAATAGCTGTCATTTTTTTTCCAAGACTACTGATTTAATTTTTAAATGAGTTTTTCTTGGAATACAATTTACAATCGATGAATTTAAATTTATAGTATCACATAAGGAAGAGGCTTTAGAGATACTAAAATTCAGTGGGTTAATTTCTAAAATTTGGATTGAGGTAAAGAGTGCCAAAGGAATCTGCTGCATATCCTACATCTCCTGTTGTTATTTGTAGAGGAGTGGAGTAGATAGAAACTTTCTAACCCTAAGCAAGGTAATAATTATATCATTGTTTCCCTTGGTAACAAGATACTTGTCTACTTAGGCCATTATTTCTTGTAGGTAATTCATAGACAGCTAGGTTGGGCATGTGGCCAACTTAGGAATTAGACTGCCAGTCAACACAGACCTTGTTCTGTACCCCTTCCTGCTCACCTGAATCTCAGAAAGGGTCAAGATATACTCACTCACACCAAAATAGTATGATTGCATTAAATCTGCAGAGTCAGTTTTATAGCCATAGCTATGCGTTAACAGAGAGACAAAGGAATGGGCTGTATTAATGTGGTCTCATCAGAGATACATTTGCTCAGTTGGGAAGGACAATTATTTATTCAAAATGGAGTAAGTTTTTATACTACTAGAAGTGTTGGGCTGGGAATTGTAGGGAAATATCTTTCCAAGCTCACTGCGAAAGCACACTGACATTTGGCAGGTTACAAGCATCCATGATTTGTATAAACTAAGGTTTTGCCAAAGGAAAACACTCTGGCAAGATTTCCTTCTGGACGCATGCAAGTTACCTCATGGGAAATGCTCCACTGCTAGTTATTTTGGATGAAAACCTAGCCATCAAATGGAGGAGGATCTTGCAGAGAGAGAAGTACACCACGGCAAATGGAAGTACCCTAAAGAGACTGCACCACACTTGAATCATGGCAACGTTCCTCAAAAATAAAGAGTGATGTACAAGAGAAAGAATGCATAATTATTATTACTTCCTCATATAGAACTCTTTGGCGTGAATCTCTGCTTGTTAAGCATCCCTTCTTTTCAAGGTCGAGATTAAAACCCGTACCCTCCACATTTTGTATCTGCTTCAAAGAGATGACTTGTTGAGTTAGGAAAAAGAGCCAATAATGTTATGAGACTTTGAAATTGGCACAGAGTACTTTTCTCCTAGTATGGTGTGGGTATTGTATTGGCCTTCAAGGTACCAGGATTTGACCCAAAGTAAATGATGGTAGCCCAGTGACCAAATTAGAAAATATATATATATATATATATATATATATATATATATATATATATGAACTGAAAAAAGCTCTGCTACCTTTTAATTTACAGGAAACCACAAGAGAATCTTGCTAGCATTCTAATGGTAAGAAAAAGCAGATAATCTACAAAACCATAACTATGTCATAATTGTTTAGATTGTAATAGTAGAAAAGCAACCAAGTGAAATATGCCTCCCAAACTTGCAAACATTTTTGAAGGGAAAGTAACAACATTCATTTTTGTATGGAAAGGTTAGCCAATAAAAGGCATGGATAAACTCCTGGAGATGGGAAGGCAATTTGGAAATGGAGAAAGATGTGAGGAAGAGGAAAAAAGGAGAAATCAAAAGGATAAAGATGCAGAATGAATATTTACTCCTTCCCAATGATGAATGCGTTTATTACATATCACAAAAATATACCTATTATTTTTTAAAAAGTGAATGAAAAGAACTGAAATTTTAATTGAGTAATAAATAAAAATCTATGATACACTAATGATTAATTTAAAATCCATGGAAAAACCAGACCAAGAATATATCTGTTTTCCCTCAGAAACTCTTTTCCAAGCTTCTATCCATTGTGTACAAAAGACAATGAAGACTCTGAGACCTAAGATAGTGGCATTTGGGGAGTTTCAAGCATATGGGTGATTTGTTGTCACAGAGAGACAGGAAGAAAAATTGCCTAGGTCCCTGGGCATCTTTCTCATTCCAAAAACAAATCATCTACCACAGGAGGAAAGAGAGAACTCTCTACTGCTCCTGGAACAAGACAAAAGTCACGTTGCTTTTAGATAAGTTGCAAATATAAATCTTATCTGCATTTGAGCAAGAGTAGGAAATTCTCAGAGGCCCAAGAGATCACCTACAGTGGAGGAAACTCTCTGGGTACAAACCTCTCTTCTATTAGAGTTGGAGATAGGAGACTATGATTGACTGCCAGTCAGAGGAGAAGCAGAAACATTATGAAGCCCCCACCCCAATGCTCATGAGCACAGTGCCTAAGACTAAGGCTAGAGCTAAAGAGCTGAGATCCACTGGGTCAACAGGAAGCCTATCAGTGAGCGACAGTAAACAGTGCTCTGCAGTTGAGGTAATGCATGAGTATGGGCAGAGGCCACTCTGTTGCACATGTGTGCAGGGAATACAGGTAGCTGAGGATAGAATAGAAACGCGGAGAAAAGAATTGCAGCCCCACTTCAAGGCCCATACAATGTCTGAAGCAGAGACCTATCTGAAAAGAAAGGTGTCGATCCTTTTAGGCATATGTGAAAATGATGATAACTGTAGCAACAACCAAGCTGAATTCTAGCTCAGATATTGCTTCAATTGACTCCACCTCACATGTTAAGGGCATCACAAGAGAGGTCAGTGTCACGCATATTGCTTGGCCTACATTGAATTATCTCATAAAAGAACTGTAGGATAAAATTATAACTATATATAACTACAAAACCTCTAGAATGGCTACAAATAAGAGGACTGGCAATGAAATGTGCACTTGAGGCTGTGAGATGGGGAAGATTCTCAGAGATTCCTGATGTGAATGTAGAATGGTTCAATCATATTGGAACAAAGTTTCTCACAATCTTATAAAATTCAGTGTAGTCACATCACATGAATATGCAGGAATTTCTCATCCCAAGTAAAGAAAATGAAAATTAAGTGTATTCTAAAACCTCTACAGGCTGAGCATGGTAACACAGGCCATAATTCCAGCATTGTGGGAGGCTGAGGCAAAAGGACTTCAAGTTCTAGCTTGGCTTCACTTGCTTAGTGAGTTAGAGAAATTTTGCCTTAAAACAAAAAACTGAAAAATGTCTAGGGATGTAGCTCAGTGAGCAGGTGCTAGGTTCAATCCCATGTACCACAAAAAAGAGAAGAAATTTTTTTAAAAACCCTCTACAGGTGATATCTGACTTATAATAATATAATTCATGGAGGAAAGGAGAAAACTAGGTTGAGAGATAAGAAGGACTTTGAGGAAGTTCTGGGAATATTTTCTACCATGATTTTGGTTGCTATGTGACATTTGTCAAAAACTCATCAAATTACACACACTAAAAAGGGCGAATTTTAATGTAGGTAAACTTTACCTCAGTCAAATTGACATTTAAAAAGAAGAAATAAGAGTGAGAATGAAGAGTAAAGATAGGGAAACTGAAATGTGAATATTTTGAGATAAACTTTGAAGTGATTTATAGCTAACCACTAGCTAGATCTTCCAGCTTGCTGGAATAACAGCCGTTACTGTTTCAGAGATTCACTACAGCTTTTATGTGATGCCATTGACTATGGGTAGAACCATTTTAAGAGCAGTTAATGAAGCTAACAAAATGGTCAGGAGAAGCCACAGTTACCAGTGAAGCACAGGATGAGTATTCGTAATCTCACCCTTTCCTAAATTCCTGTCAAACTGGACTTAATTTAAATGTATAGCTGCCAGATTCTTCTCAGTAAACTCTCAGTATCAGACACTTTCCATTATTTTAACCGAGAGAATTTTATTAATGCTTGATGCAATCTAATATTTATGCATTTGTATGAATTTTCCTATGAATAAATTCATAAATACGAAAAATAGTCATATCATCTGTTCTGATTTGTATTTATCCCAGGCAACACCTGGGCAGCATGTTTATGTACTTACTATCCCATGCTTTGCTTGGGTAAGTGTCATTTCAACCAGCTGATTCTTGCATTGAATAAATTTGTCACAGTTTCATTTTTATGCTTCCTGTTACATTATAAAAATTAATGTAAGAATATGCAATTTCTGGTCAACTTTTATATAAGTAATTGGACTGCTAAGTGGTGAAAAACACGGGCAAAAGTTTCATTGCTCTGATAATTGTATTATAAGGTATTTCTTAATCTCCTCAGTGCAATAGAAAATATTTACTTTTGGTAGCATATTATATACCAGATGATCAACACAAATTATTCTACAACAATGATTTGAAAAATGTTTTACTTTAATAATTGAGAAACCTGAAATAAGAAATATTACCTAACTTTGTCTGTGGTCATGCTAAAGCCATTTGGATTTGATGTTTCTGCTTGTGCTCTTTCTAATTTGCCACTGAGCTTTAAAGTGGGGCTAAGGGATAAAAATATTTCAAGAATATCATATTATTTCTGCAGATGAAAATAATTCATTAATAACCTAGAGCAGACTTTTTCACAATGAGGCACCTAATTTTGACAGATTGTTAGCAATTTGGCCAAGGTTACATGGTCCCCTACTGAAACATCTCAGGTGGAACCTAGAGCTCATCAATCCCAATCTAGCATTCTTACAACTTTTGGTATTTGGAAGTCAATGGTCACTCAGCAAGATGCTGATCAGACCAAGGTGATGAGTCTGATTCCCATATAAGTATTGAGCTGCTCACTTTAGGAAAAGTATTGAAGAACCTATAAATATCAGAGAAATCAGGTAAGGCTAACAACCAGATAAATACCAAATTTCAAAAGAAACTCTATTCAAATCCACTGTGTACAAGTCAGTGAAGATGCCTTATTCATGGCCATAGAGCCACTCACCTAAAAGTTACACTGTACCTTAGCAATAAGCGCTCAAAGAGCACACAGGTAGAGTACAGCTAGATCGCTTAAAGGGTTGCTTTTGTTTTAGCAGGTTAAATAATGTGTCCTCCCAAGAACTGCTTATGACAAGTTAGATATTTAAAACTTAGGAGTATTTCCTTGTGGAGTCAGTGTCATTAGATTTAAGGCAAGCATGGCGGTCTCATTGAAATCAATAATAAATTCGCTTTTAATGATCTTTTGCCATGAGCCACACACCATAGTCTACACATAATTTGTTTGTTAGTTTACCTGTCTTTGTGATTGTATGACGCTAGCTCCATTATTATTCTACCGTTAAATTGAAAAAAACAGAAGCTTCCCAAAAGAATTAAAAATATTATACCACAGTGATATATGTGCATCCATGTTTCTTGCAGCACAGTTTGTAATACTCACATCTTGGAAACAGCCTAAAAGCTGATTGATTGAAAAACTGATAAAAATAGATGAGGTATTTCTATATTGTGGAATACTATTCAACCATAAAGAATGATAAACTGGACAATTTTATAGGAAAATGGATGCGTCTTGAAGACATACTTATTAGTGACATAAATATGTCACACATGTATAATCATCACATAGTTTCATTATTATGATAAGGAAAAAGGATATATTTTGTCCCAGAGAGAATGACTTCAGCCAAGCAATGACTCAGGCCACATATGCCTTCACTTTAGCCCACTGTGAGCCATTTTGAATTGACTTTTGGATATTTAAAAAAAAATTTTTTTTGAGGGATTGAACTCAGGACTGCATGCTTACAAGGCAGGCACTTATGCCACTTAGCTAAATCCCCAGCCCCTAAGAAATTTTTGATGTGCTATCAGGTTTGGATTTTTTTGTATGTGAATATACAGTTGTTGTAATATTTTTGAGGGTACAATCTTTTCTCCACTTAATTACCATTACATCTTTGCCAGAAATCAAGTATCTGTTATGTGGGTATCTATTTTGGGACTTCATATTGGTTCTTTGGTGATTTGTTTATCTTGATACCAATGCCATTTTGTCATGCCTGGTGTAACCTTGTGATAAGTTGTGGGACTGGTGAGAGTAGGAGCTTTAACTTTGTTCCTTTATCAAAGTTATTTAGACAAAAAACATAGTATGAGCATAGCTCAGAGAAACCAGTAACAATTCCTAGCTAATTATAGTGGTGCATGGTGGTAATTCCACCATTCTGGGAAGTTGACAGAAGGATGGCAAGTTCAAGTCCCACCTAGGCAATTTAGCAACTTAGTGAGACCCTGTTTCAAAGTAGAAACAGAAAAAAGGGGGCTGATGATGTATTTCAATGCCAAGACATTGGGTTCAATTCCCAGGGCAAAAAAATTCTAGATGTGATCAGGAGGCCATATCACTCCTAGACTTAAAAGATCAAAATGGAGGAGCCACAGGAAACCAAATAAAATATCCATTTCTGTAGGTGCAATGAGATAGGAAGCTTCAGCTCGTGTGTATCACCACATGTTCCTGATCATAGGAGAGATACTCAGGAACATAAATTGTCCGCCATGACCTGATCTTCTGCCTCTTACTCATTGAATGGAGTAAAAACTGGAGAGCAGATGAAACACAGTGTTTCAGCAAATTCAAGTCAGCCTCTTCAGGTACCAGTTAAAGAAAAATAAAGAGTAGATCTACAGGACCCACTGATGACATGTGGAGATGAGCAATCCAGTGAAAATGCCTGAAAGCCAACAGGAGCTCAACAATTAGCCTTTAACCCATAGTTGTCGCCTATTGTTTTCATCTACTCTGCATTGTTTCCTGTCTTTCACAGCCAACACTTCCCCCTAGGTAAACACATTCACCCCAGGATAGTAGCAGGGCAGTTTGAAAATGTATCAGTGCTTGCAAACTTCATTTTTAGAAAGACACCCTACAGCATACTGCTCAACAGCATGACCTCTGCAGCGAGACTGCTTTTTTTGGCTCTGCGTAACAGTTTTTGGCGTACTAGCTGTGAGCCTGCGCATAATTTCAGCACCTTAGCTCTCATTTGAGCCTTAGTTCACATTTCTATGTAAACGGATCCTAATCCTAATAGTGACTTAATACAGTGTTTTGGAAGATTAAATTACTCAAAGTATGTAAGTACTTGCCATGATGCCTGGATAAAGAGAAATGAGCATGGGTGTCAGCTTGCCTTAATACTCTCCCAGGTGGATTTATTAATGTTGGAAATCAGATCATCCACCCACTGCCTCATTTCTCATTTCATTGGGTAGGCATGTGACGCAGTTTAGAACAGTTTGACGTCTTTCTCCTGAGAATTTGAATTCTGCACTGAATGATTCAAGGTTAAGTTAAACTCTGTTAAGGTCACTCTGATGCCATGGCCCTGAAGGAACTTACAATTATCTTTCACTACACAATTCTTGGGGCTCCCCTATACTTCCAGTCTGGTCAGTTATTCTCTTTGTTTCAACAAATTAATATTTTGAAAAATTGACAGGTTTGGGGCTGGGTGTTTATTACCTCAGTGGCATGAGCACCTGCTTAGCAAGCACAAGGTCATGAGTTTGATCCCCAGAACAAAAAAAAAGGTTTATTCTGATACTGTTATCATAACATACAATTTACACACACACACACACACACACACATATATATACACCTATATATATGCATTAAAGTTTTATATATTCATAGAGTTCTGCAACAATGACTATAATTTTTTTTCCAAACTAAGTAGGTGTTACTGTCATTTAATATAGTATATTTAATGTTGGAAAAATCTTATTTTTAATGTATTTCTTTTCTTAAATTTTTTATTCCTATTAGTTCCTATTTGTAGTTGATAATTTTTGCATTCATCAAGGGGAGCTGGTACATGTACATGAAACTAGAATACATACACCACTCTCAAGAAATCCCTGCTCTTTTTATTCAGCCAAACTCTCCTTTCCAGCACATGATGGCCAAAAATGTGTATTCTATCCTCATAGTTTTTTGACAAAGATAGAAAGGAAAATCAATGTGAAAAATAATATTTTCTGCAATTGATACTGAAACAATTGAATGTCCAATGCAAAATAATGAAAAATAAAAACTAATTGCAAGTTGATCAGTGACATAAATAAAGCAACCAAAACCATAAAATATTTTGAAGAAAGATGAGTAGGGATTTTTCTTTTATTTTAGGAGTTTCACACTAACCTTTCTATAATATTCTTCTGAAGCTTGTCTAAAATTGTGTTTGGTTTTGTTGTTATTGTTTGCTTGTTTGCAAGCAGAGAATTGCCAGTCCTCCACTCCATTCCTCTTGGCAATTAGAAGATCATGTCTCAGACAATATAATGCATAGTCTTCCTCTTCAAAATCACTCCTACTCTTACACACAGCCACACAAAGGTGAATGGAAAGACAGCATGAGTGAACTGGAATGCGTTATCTTAGCTTAAAATGTATTGATTCCAAGAATACTTTTATGGGGATCTTGACCTACTAAATGACAACTGAATAGATTCTTGGGTAAAATAGTTTCCAAGAATGTTCATCAAATTCTCAGTTCATAATTTGGCTCTAATACTATTTCCTAAAGCTTTGAAGGTGTAGTTTAGTGCCAAGACACTGGGTTCAATTCCCAGGGCAAAAAAAAATTCTTGATGTGATCAGGAGGCCATATCACTTCTAGACCTAAAAGATCAAAGAGGAGGAGCTATAGGAAACCAAATAAAATTTCCTACCTCTGTAGAAGAAGACTGGACTTGCTAAATAGTTACCGTCTGGTTGTCATTCTTATTGACATGCAACATTGGACTTAAGTGCAAGCACAGAGTTGAGCTAGGTCTACAATGATTATCTAGTCATCTCTCACAGTCTTTTAGCCTGTGTTTTTGGAGAACTGAAATTAAAATAAGAAAGAGTTAATTTTATCAAGTTGTTCAGTTTGGCACTGGGACCCTCAAACATGATATAAAGAATAAGACAAAGTTGTTACAAAATATAAAATGCAATGAGAAATGGAATTAAAAGAATTGATGATAAGCAATACTGGTGACTTGCCATTTATTAATAGTCTATTTAAGAATTTCAATTTTACCTTTGTGAAAAAAATTAATTTTACAAATAAAAAGGAAATGAACATCCTTTAAAAATATAGTACAATATGTATTTCTGTGAGATCCTTTAGTGGAAGAAGGGGGAAAGACTGAAAGAAGAAATTGACCTGTTACTTATGATTGGTATGACATTCTTACTCTGAGGAGGTCAGTGTTGAACCTATGTATTCATAGATTTAAAATAGCCTGATCTGCTGAGGAATGTACTCGCTGATTTAATAGCTAATGGTAAAATTCTCTAACTTTTCCCATGCTAAAGATGTTGGTTAAACTGAGTAAAAGAAAGTGCAAATGATCAAACTCATTAAATGAATAGAAGAATGTGCTCCCATTTGCTGAGAAAGGGTGTTACATTTGCAGAAATCAAACAATTTTTTTAAAAACCACAAAGACAATGCCTTTCATTGTACAGAGTGAAAGATGCACAGTTTCAGACAGTTGCAGGCGTTAGGTTTCCTCTGAGCAAGCCAAGTCAACAGCATGCTTCGGAAAACATCTTTTTAACAGCATAGGTGAAAGAATACAGCTTTTGTTTTCAAGTAAAGAAGCACAGATGAAAAGGACAGCAACGAGTTCACTAATATCCATTGGAAGCAGTGAACAAGCTTGTTGCTCTTAAATGTAAGTAGTAAGATAGATAAGTATGTCAGGTAATGCATCAACATGTATGGGAACAAGAAGTGTGTGCAAACACAAGAAATATACTCACACTTCCATCTCCTGCATTTTCAACTCATATAACTTGTTGCTCTTGTGCTGAATCATTTTACTTTACTTATTCCTGAAATGCTGAAGTTTTCATTAATAAGCCCCAGATTATGAAGAGGATGCATCTATGCACAGTTTCTATGCAAAGTTATGATCTATGCACAGTTAATTTCCATGTGCATAATTCCAGCTCAGAAATTTCTTCTCAACACCAGAACAAGACTTCTTCTGGGTGCTGAGTGTCTTTACATGATTAACACAAAGTCATACCGAATTCATCATGTCCAAAAATTAAATCCACAATCTTCCCCTAATCAACACCTCTAGTAACTCTATTTCTGTAAAAGTCACCACTATCATTTCCATTTGTGCAAATCACAAATCTAAGGATACTCCTTGGCATTCCCACCTTATCTATGCTCCACCATTTGTTCATTAGTGACATAAATGCAATTTGAATGAGTATACTGACTTCCATCATAGCACTACTTCATGATACTATAAAGTAAAAAGGACCCTAAAGGCTATTAAGAGGTTAATAGATATATAAAAGAGCCAGCTTTATTGTCTTTATAGACAGTCAGTAGTATTTATTCATAATGCAGTCCCAGAGGGGAGGGGAAGGCAGTGTGTACTTAAGTAAAATTTAGAAAACTGAGAGCTATTCTTATTGTGTTAATTTTAACATGCTAAAATTTCTTAATTAGCTCTCACTTTCAAATTTAATTGTTTACTATAATGTTATGGAATACTGAGTAAGAATTTCCCTATTTCCACAGAATGACAACCTGGAATCCAGAGCAGAACACAAACAGTCCATAAGAACTCTGTATTTTATTAAAATATCTGCTAATAATTGTGGCCAGATACCACACAGAGGGTTCCCTAAATTATCAAGTGTTTGTGTATGTTCTTAAATACCAACAGTTGTCATCCCAAAATCCTTCCTGCTTGTAGCTTCTCAGAAGGCAGAGCAAAGGAATCAGAGTCAAAAACAATTCCTGCACAAGAGATTGACTTGTGGTCAGGCATCATTTAACCAAAATATGCTCTGGCCTTGGTGCTGAATAAAGATCCTAGGAGCCTCTTACTACAGTGGGTTTGGTTCACGTGTTTGTTGAAAAGTGGAGAAAAAAAAATTGAAGGACTGAGTAGGCTACTACAGAGGACCATTTATATTAAAAGAGGTAAGAGAGGGAGGTATCATGTTTTGTGACTTTTTGCCAACAAATGAAGATGTATTTCAATATGTCATCAGTATTTCTCAATGGAAGAAAGACAGACATACGGGGATATCGCTATTCTCAAGAGTTTGTCCACACACTTCATAAATTTAATATATCCGATCCCTAGAAACCAAATGCTCTCTCAGTCACCCTGGCAATCAATAATGCTTTCACACTCTTTGAAAGGCTCCCTTGATGGTAAAGCAGAAGCACATAGTTGGAGAAGCATTTCCTCATCTTCTGCACTAGGGAACTATGTAAATTTTTAAAAAATGCATTGAGCTCCCACAAAACTAAAACATGAACCCTTCAAGGGATCCAGCAATTTGAAGCCTTTCTTACAGATGATCATGAGAGCCAGGCAGTTAGCAGAGAAGCAGCGATAGCCACCTTCAGCAAGAGCAAAAACAGACCACAATCTCTGTTGAGAGAAGAGAGCAGTTTTTCTAGTGTGTCTAATTACCTTGATCTCCTGCCTACCTAATCACACTTGTCTTGGTTACTTTTCTCGAATTGCTGGGACAAAATACTCAACATCCAAAATGAGGGAAAGAAACATTTATTTAACTCACTGTTCATGGAAGATTCAGTCCATAATCAGCTGGCCCCAGTGCAGGGTGGCATGGCACTGGGGCAACACTTCAAGGCAGCAGCCAGAAAAAGCAGCCAGAGCAAAAGGCAGAAGAATCATCCTCTTCTCCCTTATATTGTATGCAGATCATCAACCCCTTTCAGCGCTGGTGTAGCACTCACAAAATCTCCTTGCCTTCCCCTTGCACAGGCTCAGGATGTTTACAAAGTAAGAACCCTGCCTCCCTCCTGAGTCTCTGTGTTAAACTTCTAAGATGTTCAAGTTGACACAACGTGTCAACTATAACAACACTAAAAGAAATAAATCTCCTAAAAGGGGAGGAGTAGTTATGTGAGACGCTGCCCTGCTAATTTCTCCAAAATTATTGTCCCAGTATCAGTGCAGAAGGGAAAGGAAGGAAAGGAAAACACAAGTCAAATAGAGACTGAGATTGATACTGGAATCTACAGTGAGTTTTAATAACAAAATGTGACCAGAGAGTTAGGGAATCTGTCCAAGTCTTCATCAAAGGACAAGACAAGGACAGTCAGTAAGAGTGATAAAAGACAGTGACTAAAGAAAAAATAAAGCACATTTCATGTTCATTCCCAATGAGTCCACATATCATACAAAACTGTCAGCAATGCATTTTATCACTTTATGTATTTCCTTCATTTAGTTCTTCTCCTTCAGATTTGAATACAAAGTTATTAAGCTGAAGTTCGATTGAAGCAAGCTATATTTTTATCTCATTTATATTAATTTTACGAGACTCATGCATCAACATGTTTGACGCACTATTTACTTTTCACTGTATTAGTGAATGAGGACTGACTTATTTACTTTTTACTCGTCTCTGAGACAAAATACCTGATGCCCAAAGTTAGGAAAGGAAAGGTTTATTTTTTACAGTTTTGGGAAGTTTCAGTTCATACTCAGTGGGCCCCAAGGCAGGGTGGCATGGTGGGCCGGAGTTTATGGCGACTGCAGACAGCAAGGCGGAAAATCAGCAAGAGAGAGAGATGTGCCTTCCTCCTGCCTTTACATTGTATGCTGGCTCCACCCCTAGGTGGGTGTAGCACTGACACCATCAATCCAAGCACTTGACAATGAACGAATCACAGATGCACAATGCAAAGGCATGAAGCCTGGGGGCCACTGACATAAACCATGACAAGGACAAAGTAAAATAGATATGAAACTCTACAATAACTGTCAGCTAACTGTAGCGTAAACCCTAACGTTCATTAATAATTGCAATATTGTTCTAGCTGAACTCTCGTCTGGCTGGAAACACCACTATATAATAGCTCACAGTGCTAGTATTCATTTTTCAGTTTTTTTGGAGCAATACACTATTGAAGTACAATACGTAGCTTAGGGTTCTAAGTGTAAAATACAGTGAAGTGTGAATTACACAACAGTTGAGCTGCCAAACGTGACTGCCATGTATTTTTATTAGTGAGCTACCTGATGTGGGATGAAATGAGAAGAAAAGGGTAGCAAATGTCCTTTCATATAAGCAATTCTCATGAAATTAGCTAAAATCTTCTTGAAAACATTTATTTTGAAATAAGTGAAATTATGACTTCAGTCTCTCTCTTATGCAATCTGTACCCTTCAAATAGGTATGTCTTTAAATTTCAAACTTTAAAGCTTTACATTTTTAAAATTTGACAAATTAATGCTATTAGAGGTCCCATTACGATGAGAGACCCTCTCTAACAATGCACATGCAAGCAATTTTTATTATAGCTCTAATTCATGGATGAGTGTCCAGACTATTCAGTGATCCCAGGTAGACTCTGATTTACCCTGATGGCAGCACTGATACTTCTCCTGCCTTCTATACTCTTCTTAAAATGCAAGGGTGATGCTCTGCCAGTCAGAGATTAGGACTGCATACCTGCTCTTTATTCAAAGCTTTGTAAGAGATTAACTCAGCAAAAGGATAAATTTGGGCTGCTATTTAAAATCATATACAAATTTTATTTAAATGGATCAAAGGGCTAAGTAGTCAAAAATACAAAATTCTTCAAGGAAAATATAGGTGTAATCATTTATGATGTTGGACAAGGCAATTGGTTTCTTAGATACACAAGCTAAAGCATGAGGAACCAAAGAATAAATACACAAATGCAATATCAAAGCTGAAAGTCTTTCAAGTTAAAGGACACAGCCAAGAAAGTAAAATTATAATTTATACAATGGGGTAATTTTATCATTATTTATCTTATAAGAGACTAGTAGTCATACTACATAAAATCTATGACTCCATAAGTAAAAAATAAAAGATAAAAGATATGAATAGGTATACCTCCAAAGATAATGTAGAAATAAGCATGTGACAAGATGCTCAACAACATCTACATCAGGGAAACACAAATCAAACCACAGCATGTCATATCCACTAGGATAGGTAGAATCAAAAAGACAAGAATGATAAAGTACTGGAGACAGTCTGGAGTAATGGAACATCTGTGTAATAATGGAATTTTTAAATGGGGCAGATACATTGGATAACAGTCTACAAGAAAAAAGCAGAGAAATAAAAAAAGCTAGAGGTAATGAAATCATAATAATGGAATTAAGAAAAGAAGTATCTTAGAAAGGTTTTACACAAGATCGATACAGTGAAGAGTTTGTTTATGGATAATGAACAATAAAATTGTTTAACCAGATATACAATGAGGTTGATTAAATAAAGAAATCATTCATTACACTGATCAGAAATGAGGATGGAACAAATCATGTAGATACTGAGCAAAAGTTCTTTTTCTGTCTTTGTTTGTTTTTAGTTTTTGAAACAGAGTCTCAGTATGCAGTTCAGGCTGGCCCTGAATTCATTATGCACCCCAGACTGATATCCAACACGTGGTGACCCTCTTGCCTCAGTTGTCTAAGTGCTAGGATTACAGCTGTGCACCGCTAGACCTGGTTGAAAAATATTTTATTTTTTAGATTAAAGCCAGTATCTTTTTTGAAAAGTAGACATAATGAAAAAAAATTAAAAACACAGTAGGACTCAGAAAAATAGCCTAAACATTATAGAAATATTTAATGATGTTTAATCAATATAAACAATCCGAGCTTCCACAATTCTATCAGAAACAAAAAAGCAAACCATTAGAAGCTGGACACAGTGGTGTATGCTTATAATCCCAGCATTCACGAGGCTGAGGCAGAAGGTTTGTCATGAGTTCTAGGTTGACCTGGCCTACATAGCTTGCCTGAACTACCAAGCAAGACCCTTTCTCAAAACACACAAAAAATATAAAATTAGAAAGAACACATCCCAATGATTTTAATGTGCAGATACAAAATTTTAATAAGGAGATAAAAGAAAAGAAAAAAATATATGTTTAACTCATAACACATTATAAAACATATAATCAAAACATTAGCCAACTATAAAGTAATGTAAACAAAGAAAAAAATTGAAAATCTAAAGAAAAGATTATGTATTTACCACAGAAATTCAAAGATATTATATTATTAGAGAATGAAATGTAAATCAGTCTATTAAAAGATCAGCTGTAAATCTTACGCTCATTGCAGTAAAGAAAAATCTCTTGTTAAAATTCAACATTTGATCACAATTTTGATAATAATAATTCATTCAGTTAATTAGGAATTTTAAAAAATTCCTTTAGTTTGACAAAAGAATATGCAAGTAACCAAGGTAAGCATGCACTTACTTCTACAAAGATGCACTGTTTTCCTATGCAACAGAATTAAGGCATAGAGACCCTAGATTAGAACCTTCCTTCAATGCCTTCCTGGCTGATTTAGTCAGCACAGAAAGAATGCAAAAGGAACCGAGGGATGGCGGTTGTGAAAAAATAAATTTATTTCACTTCTGTGTTTAAAAAATCCTAATGAATTGGTAGATAAATTATTAGAATTAATGAGAGTGATGCAAATTTTGAGGATAATCAGTATTTAAAAATGAATTCTCCCCTTCCTGCTCTTTCCTGCTTTGCTTTCTTTTTTTTTTTCTTTTTCTCCCATGCACACAGTAGAATACTGCATAAACTACAGCCAGATATGAAATGCATTAGATCATTTCACAAAACAAATGGAGGGTGAAAAAGTAAGTTATAATACAAAACATTCCATTTAAACAAAGGATAATACTGTGAACTATATGGAGGAATGTAAGCATCAAGGGTTAGATCACAAGGAAAACTCATGAATGCATATATTGTTAATTTTTCTAAATATGCTACATAGTAAAATAAAATTATGACAAGTCTCAAAACAACTGATGTGTGAAACATGGTAGCAGTGAATGATGTGTACATCTCTGTGTTTAAATGAAACAGAAAGACATGTGTCACATATGGAAATTGTAAATAGCAATATAGATTTTTTTCTTTTAAAATGAAAAATAATAAATAAGATGATGCAGAACTTTAAAACAAAATAATACATGTTTAAAACTGGTCAATATATTACATTTTTTTATCTTCAGAGTAGCTGTTCAGATTACAAGATATAGGCATGAAAAAAATGATCAATCAGACAATGAAAGCATAAATTGTTCTTTCTGATGAACTAACAGATATTGGTAGTATAATTATCCATCACATATATTTACATATATATATATATATGCATGTATGTGTAATCTTTTCCCTTCTTTCTCTTCTTGTTTCCCCTTTCCCTGTTTTTTTTTTCTTTTGAGAAGTTTATTTTCCTTTCATTTTCACAATATCTAGTGTACATTTTGGACCTTATTTACTCTTTCAGGTTTTTTTAATACTATGGAGACAATACTATATTTACACATGCAAGTCTGATTTATTTCACTTATGAGTATTGTCTCAAATTGCATTTGTTTACTTATAAAAGCCTTGAGTTTGTCCTTCTTTATGGCTGAGTAGTGCTACACTGTATAAAAATACCACATTTTTTTTATCCATTCCTCGATTGATATTCATTTGTGCTGTTTCCAAGATTTAGCTGCTACAAATTGTGCTGCTATAAACATGGATGCACATATATCACCGTGGCATGATGTTTTCCATTCTTCTTGGAAGATACTCAAAAGGGAAATAGCTCGATTGAATGGGACCTCCAATTCCAATTTTTGGAGAAATCTTCACACCAATTTCTACAGTGGTTGTATCAACAATATAGGTTTTTAAAGTGGTAAAACTACCGAAAATTATTTGTGCAACTTTTCAAAGAGAAAAATAGATGTTTCAGAATGAAACATTTCAAAAAAAACAGAAGCAAACAAAACAATGCTGGAAACGCTGAGGGCCTGCAGGTAGTTGGATATAGCTGGAGAAAAGGGTATGTGTCTGGCAACAATCTCAGCTCTCTGGGATCTGATGCCTGAAAGTCTAGGGCTATACCATTTAAATGTGTTCTGGCATCTCACACACTGAATCATATCACTGTATTCTTTTTACTTTGACTCTGGTGCACAGACTATAACTTAAACCCCATCAAGGCTGGTAAGAAATTCCACAATTATTAGGAATTCTGACTTCAGAGAGCCAAATAATTAATGAGCCAAGGAGGAAAGGTCTGCCCTTTAACCAAAAGCTATATATTCATGTCACCTTCAAGGCAATTTGCTAAGGCAAACCATAACCCATGCATTTATATGTGGTTAACCAGTAGTGCAAAGTCTTTTGGAATGTTCAGAGACCCTCTTCCATTGCAACAACTAGGGTGAAAATGAAATGTGCACATTAGCATTGAGTGAAATTATTCTGTCTTTTTTTTCTCATCACATCATGCATGAAAACCAAAGGTCTCCTTGTCGTAATAACGTCTAAATGGCTTAAAGCAAAAATTCATAAACTTGAGTTTTTTTTTTCCCTGTGAGAACTTGCCGTAGCTCTTGAGAAATCCCAGAAATCATGCACGCTAAGAATGGAACATAACACTTCAGGAAGGCTAGTAGAGAAACTTAAGTTCAGAAGAAGTAACACAAAAGAGAATAAATGCTTAATTTGGCAGTTATACTTTAAAACATATGGGTTTTCCAATTTTTAAGGGAATGGAGAAACTTTCTGATGCATCTTAGGGTTAAGTTATCTTGCACGTTGGTGTGGATATGGGTACTGTATCTAAAGATGTCTTCTGAGGCGATGTATGGATGCACACAGATACGGGTGCTGGTTGCAGAAGGTGAATTAGCAGAGCTGTAACAGAGAATCTGCATCACTCTCCACTTGACAAACCTAGTTTGATAGTACACAGAGGTGAGGCCAAAAATGGTCTTTATGTATTTTTTTTTACTTCTATTGTAATTTTTCTAACTATAAAATGAAGAGGCTAATTGTTGCTTTACAGGCTACTCAGAAGCTCCAAGCCTGTGTAGGGAATCTCAGATTGTGTCTGGTGTGCTGTGAACACACATTCAGTTTAAATTATTGTCATTAATGTTTCAATAGATATTTTGTGCTTTACATATTACTGTCTGATCCACTACTCCCCATTAGGGACCAAAGGTTTTCATTTTCATCTAGCTGTTTATGTCACGCAGACAGCCAAAAGGAGTCTTACATTTGAATTTATTTGTTTCTGCCTATTGTTTATTTAATTTGGGAACTCAAAAAATATAGATGAAGAGTATTAAATTAAAAGTATCACTAGACAATTGATAAGAACCTAGTCCAGGCCCAGAGTTTTTAAGAAACAATCAAATGATTACTCATAATATTGACACATCTTAAAGATATTTCTCAGAGAGAGTAAGTCTTCATTCTACAGATTTATAAAGAACCCAAGATTCCAGGAAAATTGATGCTCTGCTAGGAAGTATCATATTTGAATCCCCTACATGATTTAAAGGATAAAAGTAGAAATGAAAAAGGATAAAAATAGGTGGCTAAGCAGTGATGAGAAATGAGAAGTATAGGGACAGCAGTGCTCTGAATGTCACATTCATTTCAAAGATCAGTTAAGTAGTTCAGGTGTAGTACACACACAGCATTGGATTCTGTGAAAAAGTTCAATGAAATGAGGGATTAATATGGGAAAACATTTATGGGGAAAATTTAAGTTGAAAATCAATGTAAACTACGACATTTTACTCCATTTACTTAAAAAACAAATACGCTGTGTGTATGTGTGTAAATAAGCATGTGGAGGAGCGAACACAGTTGGATGGCTGGCAGTCCAGGATATTCAAAGTGTACATCAACTGTTACTTTGGCTTGTGATTTGTTTGACCTCTTAAAAAGAATAAGCACATTTTAGTTTTTTTCAATTTAAATTAAAACTGCTCCACACTTCCAGGTCCTATAATATGTAACATTTCAACACATCTGAAAATACAGGTAATATACACTATTTCATTCAGCTTAACAACTGTTTTACTGGGATGCTGAAATAGGTGTCCCAGAAAATCAGAATTAAAACCAGACAGTCAAAAGTAATTTCCATTAAAGTTGCAGGAGGCAGATAGGAGATAAAGTTGGTGTGACCATGAAAGCAGTAGACATAGACATGTGGATAAACTGATGGAGTATGACTTACGACAGGTCATATCATTAGCTTGGGGTACATCTACAAAACTAGCTTTCTGTCTCCACAAATTAACAATGCTGAATGCTTAAGTGAACTGCACATGAAATCAAAACACATCACTTTTTCTCTTTGATTCATTAATCTATTTGCTTATTAATCCCCAAAATATGCTGAGTACTTTCAGTATTCCAGGCACCATATTGGGTGTGGAAGACACAGAGAAGAAATACCTCCTGCCTTTTGTTGCACTTACAAACCTCAGAGTCTGTTCTAGACACCGTAACCATGTCAAGCCAGTGACTAAGAGACTCGCTGACTCTGTCCTGAACCAGTGTTGGTCTTTTTCATCCTCTTATGGTTGTTAGAGATTCCCTTAAATATGCCACAGATTCAATTCCTTTTAGGTAGAAGAACATTAATGTGTAGAGGATTTGTTTACAACAGTTTCAAAATTCAGTTGTCTGAGCTCCAACCCTGGAGATCGCAAACTTTCTTCTGTAAATGTCCAGGTAGTAAGAAGTTTATCTTTTGTGAATTAAGACATAAAGTCTCTAACAGTATAACACTCAAAATTTAAAAGCTCGTCTTCAGCTGATGAGTCATATAAAGACAGGATCAACACTCCCATATTTGTTCTAGTAGAAATATCTGGGGAGAAGAAGGACAGAAAAGCTATTCCCTCTCATAAGGCCAGAGAGTTCATTAAAAGTTGATTATACTACTGGGAGCAAAACAGACTCACTTCTTGTCTCCACAGCTTATAGATTAGGTATTTTGCTGTTACAGGAAACAGGTACTTGTAGCCAGCAGTAACTCCAAACCGTGGAGTGTAAATATTTATCCCATTTCTCCTGAATGTCACAGAAACAGTAGTTCTTTCAATGTATCTGTTACTTTTTTCTCATCATAATGAAGTGAACATTTTATTTTTGTCTCTCAACTAGGTAAACACCTCTGGTGAACCAAGGAGCTTGTTTTATTTACCTACATATTCTTAGTGCCTAGCCCTCTCTGCTTCTTGTACATGTCAAGGACTCAATAATTGCTTGTCAACGTGAATGAAATTGAACGACTTTTTGTTGTGTTATTTGAGTGCCTTTTATGTGGCCACTTTTACTTGTACTACATTTAACTATGTTGTAAGAAATACTAAATTCAAAGCCGTCAGTTTTCAGTTGTGAGTGTCAGGTATTGTGTCTCTGCAAAGAAAAATAAGATATATATAAACGAGGCAGCGTTATCCAGCCCTAAGAAGAAAATCATGTCATTTGCAGGAAAATAGCTTGAACTGAAGAAAAATCATTGTGATAAATGGAATAAGCTAAACTCAGAAAGACAAATACTATATAGCCTGTTTTCTCTCACATGAGTAATACAGAAAAATAAGTTTAAATTTTTACAAAGATGGCAAGAATGCAGAAAGGAGATATTAGAAAAAGAAAGGGCTAGAGGAAGGTAGTGGGGAGAGGAAGGAGGAAAGAGCACAGGAAGGGAAGTGATCAATTATGTCATATGCATGTGTGATTATGCTAAAAAGAAACCTACTATTCTCTACTGCAGGCATTTTTTCAAAGGAACAAAGCCATATCTATGGATGTAAAGTATAATGGATGATTCTGGAAACCGCCTGAATGAGAACCACAAGAATTAATAATGTAGATAATGATACAAAAATCCCCAGCAGCATCACCTGATTTTATCAGTTGTAAAAATGCAAATAGTAAATATAAGTTCAAGGAAAATAAATTTGGGTTGGTAAAGCGTTAAATAAATGCAACATTTAACAAATGTGAGATGCATTTTTTCATAATAAAGAAGCCAAATAAATAATAAATGTCATTGCTGGAGAGAACTTGGAAGAGGCATATTAGCATAATCCCTTCAGTGGATAATTTGATAACATATCAAGATATATATATATATATATAACAATAGCACCTTTGATCCAAAATTCCACATATTGTTTTTCACCCTAGGTGACAAATCAAGACAGCAAAGTACAAACTTATTTTATTAACATAACCAAGTCACCATATTTATTATGTCTAAAAGAAACTGTAAAAGATACAAATGGTCAAAGAATTGTTAAGTATACAGCAAGAATTATGATACAACATAATATAAAGTAGACATAATAAATAATATAAGGATGATGTAAAACTTGGAATTTAATTTCAAATTAATGCTTTTCAGACACAGTAAGATACACAGTTGGATTAAACAAATCGGCTACATTATTGAATAATAATGTCGAAATTTAAAACATCAAAATTTGGAAACCATTGTAGGAAATAATTGGTTTCTTAAAATGCTAGAAAGCCTACAACATCTACTTAGAAGTTAAATATCACCTTTTGCAAATTTTTCTGTCTTTTCCCAGGGTGCTTGATGCCAGTTTCATGAGTTTCTTTGTCTTATTCCCATACCGAACATTTAGCAGACCTGTTGATGCCATAAATTCAAATTTTCACCGAGTTCCACTTAGCCATATTTATTCTGTTCAAAATTTCCATTGTTGCATCCTACTAATCGTTTTACTTCCATCAGCAAGTCCAGAAATTGATCCTATTTTAGTCTTTTCTCTACCTAGAGAATATTCACTTTCAGAACTTTCTTGAGAATTACTGTGTAAGTAACAAGTTAAGAGAGAAAAAAATAAAAGCACAAATTTAAGGGGAAGCCAGGCAGGCAGCTACCTGGATTCACTCGCTAGTTAAACGGTTTGCTTTGTTTCACTGGTCTCAGTGTGCACAGGCTTCAGATGCATGACCCCACTGAAACCCCTTTACTACGGGTGATGGACTAAGCCTCTGTCATTCCTAAAGTACGCCAAGCACTCTTGTTCAAGAATCTTTTCTTTAAACATACTGCTCCCTCTGCTGGGCTATTCTCATCCCCGCCCATCACACCAAACTACTATTCATCTTTTAAATCAAAGTTCAAGCATGACTTTCTTTATTTGGTGTTTTCGGACACCTCCCATAATGGCTAATCATGGTATCATCCCCATGATATTGAGCATGAAATATCTACACAGGTAAGTCCTGATTGATGCTTGCTGCATGATATATAATGCTGCTAAAAGAGCAAAACCAGGGATGTATTTTCAGTATCAATTGCAGTTAAATGAACTTCATCTTGTAAGAGAACCCCATGTAGTGTGCGTGATGGGTATTAAAAGAATACATATATGCAGATCTAGATATATATGCATATCTAGAAGAACTTTTCACACATATTGCTCACACACACACACACACACACACACATTACACAAACTAGGCATGATGGCACATCCTTATAAACTCAGCAATGTGGGAAACAGAGGCAGGAGAGCTACATGTCCACAGCCAGCCTGGGCAACTTTGCAATTTAGCAAGACTCTCAAAATTAAAAAGAAAATAAAGTGAAAAAGACAGGGCTTTTGGTTCTGTGCAAACACCCTGGCTGGGTTCGACCCATGTTACTAAAACAAGAAAGTTAAAAAGCCCTTTCTATTAATGCAGAGAAAATGGACACTGGCCCAGCTAGAAATATGACATCATTTATTCATCCATGAGTCTGGCAAAGCAAAGATTAAGAGCTCTCTGAAATCGGTAATTAAGGCAGCACAAATAAGATGCAAATATTCCCATGCAAATCAGGCCTCATGGGGTAGAAGGACAGATTCAAAAATGATGAAAACTATTGTGCTCTGCAAGCTGGAGCTTTATGCAGCCCCTGCAGTGTTGATTCTAGGTAATTATGTAGATTAAGGTACAGGAGATTCTCATTCTGGAGTTCAGTCATGGCTTTTCCCAATGAAACTTCTTGTTACTCTCAGGAGACCTTACTGTAGTTTGGATATGTCTTGAGGGGCACCAAAAGTTTCATGTGTTGGCATGGTTTCCAGGGTGGTAGTATCTGCAATAGTGTCAGTCTTTAAAAAGCAAGACCTACTCTATGATCCTTAGGTCAACCAAGAGTGAGCATTAAAAGATTAAAGCAGTTCCCTCAGAACCAGGTTACTTCCCACGAAGGGAGAGCTTGTCCCTAACCAGTCTCTCTCCCTTCTCATATCAAAATCTGATCACTTGCTTCCACCCATGCCACCCAACATGACATAACACTATTGAGAGGCCCTTGCAAGAAACTGAAGTAATGCAGGTGACATTTCCTTGAAACTTCAAAATCATGAACTTAAATATCTCCTTCATAATTAGTCTGTTTCATGTATTTCTTTGTATGATTATAAAAAGTAATATATGCCTAAAGATAGGGAAAGCTTTAAAACTCTACTGCTCTTAGAATACTTGTTGGAGAAGATGCTACTGGTTCTATGTAAAAATCTGTTATCCAAGAACAAAAAACACAAGATTACTCTTGGACACAAGCACACATATACACAATTAAAGGTAATAAAAATCTATTCAAGACAAGCTTATTTCTATCTGGCTGTGTTGTATAGCTTACCTGGTCCTCACATGCTTTGGAAACACATTATGTTATTCTCTGCCCAGACACTTCTCAGATTCCACTGCAGTAAGTTCTGCACAAATTGATGGATGTGTCTTTTTTATGTCCGGGAGAAACATTGTTTTTCTTTGAAAACTATCTAACAGAGACATGTCTAATGTTAAATGAGATAGATGAAAAACAGAGTCTCACCAGGTAGAATGACTTCTAATCTGAGATTCATTTATCTTCGAAATATTTTACCAGTATCGTCAATAACAAGGTTGCCCACATAAATACGCAGATCTCTTCTATAAAACTACTGTCCATCTGGGGAAAGACAAGTTTTTGTTTCAGTGCCCTATTGTAGAGTTGACACAGACCAATAATACACAAATAACTTTACCAAACACTGCATAAGAGCAAAAGGAAAATTAGCTCTGAAATACTAACAGTGGAAAATACTAACAACATCAGATTCTTAAAGCTATAACCATCTCATTCTGCATAATCAGAAATACTAACAGAAAATACTAACAGCATCAGATTCTTAAAGCTATAACCATCTCATTCTGCATAATCAGAAGTACCTACACAGAACTTTTTATGCAAACATAATTTTGGTTTTTGTGAGTCCTCCCTGACAAAGTGTTTCATCTAAGTTTCAGAGCAGCACCGAAATCTAATGAAGACAAACCTAGATAGAAAACATAACTCATCCTTGATGGCATTTGTACATGTATAGATACTTTATGATTGACAATTTTAGGTGTTCCTTTCATTGGATTAAGAGATATCTAAATAACTGGTAATGCTTTACTGATTTTTTGTGGATGTATTTCCAAGGGAGACTGGGCTGTGAGTGGATAGACTAGGAGGGGAGAATGTGTGTACCCCCTATCTGAATGAGCACCATCTCATTGTCTAGAAGCAAAAATACAAAAAAATTAACAAGACAAAGTGAATTTACTCTCATTTATGGAACTTTCCTCTTCCTGTCCTGGGCTTTTAGAAATGCAGACTGCTCAATCTCGGGACATCAGTATTACATCAGTGGGAACTCTCTACTCTTCTATTCTTAAAACTTCATCCTTAGACTGAGAATTATACCACCAGCTTCCTTATTTCTGATGCTTTCAAAGGGGAATGAGATGACCACATTCTGCCTCCTCAGAATCTCTACTTGCAGAGGGCCTTTCCTGTAACTTCTCAGCCTCCATAATCATGTGAGACAATTGCTATCTACCTGTCATCTTTCATCTATCTATCATTCTACCTACTACCTACCTCTTTCTTAAATAGTATTGAAAAACTCTATAAGCTGATATCCACATGGAGAGTAGCTGAATTAGACCCTATACAAAGGTTAACACAGAATGAATGAGAAGTTTAAATATAAGACCTTAAAATATGAAATCCCTGGAAGATAGCATTGATACAAAGCTCCATGACATCGACTTAAACTACAAATAATGATATTGTGGATATGAATACAAAAACAAAAAACAATTTAAATGAGATCAAATTATGCCTAGTAATATATTAACAAGAAATCTCATTTTTCTTTTGTACTGAGGATTGAACTCACAACCTTGTGCTTGCCAGGCAGGTGCTTATGCCGCTGAGCTAAATCCCCAGCGCCAAGAAATCTCACTTCTGTACAGCAAAGAAAACAGGAGAGTGAAAAGACAGCCTACAGATTGGGAAAATATATCTGCAAATCTCTCACATGATAAGGAATTAACACTCAAATTTAGTACCAGGGAAACAAACAAATTAATCAAAAAGAGGCAAAACACCAGAATAGTCATTGATCAAAGAAAAGTGCAAATTCCAGTAGTTATATTAAAAAATATTGAAGGCCTAGGATATAGTTGAGTGACACAAGTGCTGGCCTGGTAAGCAGAAGGGCCTGAGTTTGATTGGTACTGTAAAAAAGTAAGAAATTTCCAATTGCACCAATCAGCAAGCAATAAACACAAAAAAACTCAATGAGACAACACATCACACTTGTTACAGTGGATATTATCGAACACACAAGCAGATAGCAAGTGCTGCTAAGGGTATGGAATAAAAGGGAACTCTTGCATGAAGACATAAACAGATATAATCATTACTGAAACCAGTATGTAGATTCCTGAAAAATTAAAAATATATCTACTACATAATCCAACATTCCAACAGCAGTGGATATGTACAGTGACAGCAATGGAATCCAGAAAGTCAAACTTAAACAGCTGCAATGGTGCTTATAAAGCATTGGGGTGTTGATAGGGGCTCGGAAGATATTGATCAAAGGATAGAAGATTTCAGTGAGATGTGAGGAATGCGCTCAAGTAATCTATTGCACCACATGGACTCTACAGTTAGTAACATTATATATTTCATTCTTGAAAATTGTTGAACATTGCTGCAAGAGAGAGACCCCACTCATCACCTTGCCACCACGGCAAGACCCCAGGCGAACCACACCAGAGAGGCTGGAGGAGGAGGGCAGCCCCTTCCCTAACTATTGCCACAAGCCAGGTGAACAGCTTGGGAAGGCCCAGAGACCGGAAGAAACACCAGTGACACAGCAGGATTCCAACAAAGATGCACAAGATGGACAGGTGAGACTTGTGGCGAGAAAAATCCACAGTAACATCTGTCTGCCAGCCTTGCTTCTACTTTCTTTCCAATTATCTTTGGTTTATACACTATCCTCTCTATATTTCTCTAAAACAGGGCAAAACTACTCTACCAAGGGGAAACACTTCCCATACAATCTCCTAATATGTGATCAGTCCTGTTATATAACTATAGACTCTGTTCCTATAGTCTAAAGTACAGAACCAATAGTTACCACAGTTTGTCAGTTTCCAAATTGTGCTTGATACTATTTTTAGTGCTAAATTTACTACTGTAGCTAGGATGTCATATCTGTCATAATCAGTTGTTTTCAATTCTGTAGCAATACATGCATGATCTGTGTAACAACCTGACCACAGGCCTATACCAAAGGACTAGGGACTGAGCCAAACACGTAATACCATCTTGCTGTTAACTAATTGAGAAGGGAGGATCTTATAACAGGCATAAATATGAACCTCCCATACCCAGAAGACTTCCCTGAAGAACAGATATTTATACTATTGATATAGCTACCTATTACACAAAAATCACAAGGATCATCAAACAAAACAAATTAATTTTTTTGAAATAGAAAATGAAAAGATGAAAAAGCAAACTGCAATCTCAGTCATGCTGCCCATCCAGAACAAGTCCAAGAGACATAGACATATGTGAAAGTGGAAGACACACTCATTAAATTTTTGAAGTGACAACTTAAATAATAAACAAATCCATGAGACTATAAAGGGTATCAGATCAAAAATAATCTCTCAGGTAAAAAAGAAATTTCAACATTTATAAGGGAATTGCTCAGCAAATCAACAGTAGAGATAAATTTCAAAATATATGATGATAGGAACAAGACAGAAACCATAAATAATCTATATAGGAAAAACCTGAATTCATGAAACTGATTCAAACACATATCCAATTAGAAATTCCATTGAAAGCTGGCAAAACTTCTTGAATGAAACTGAATACAGACTTTCATTCCTAGAAGATAGGATCGTGACTAGTTTTTATAAAAGGAAAGATCTAATAATAACAAAAGATCAAGAAATAATAATTCAACAGCTGAAAGACAATACAAAGAAAAGTAATAATAATTGGTGTCAATGAAAAAGCAAGAGTCAAAATAAATGGCACAAAAATCCATGCAGAAATAATAGCAAAAATTTCCCAAGCACGGGAAAATAATCTCACATACAGATAAGTGAGGCATACAGAAATCCAATTAGCCATAACCAAAATGAATCTACACCAAGGCATAAAATAAATGAAATCTCAGAAATTCAGCACAAGAATAGAACATTAAAAATGTTAGAGGAATTTAGTAGATCAACTAGAATGTAAAGACCATCAGAATAACAACAGACTTCTCAACACAAACCCTCAAGTCAAAAAGAGCTTGGGGTGCAGTCCATCAAGTGCTGAAAGAAAACAGCTTCCAACCCAGATAGATGTACCCTGCAAAACTATCTTCCAAAATTAATGGACAAATAAGATATTTCCATGAGAAAGAAGAACTGAAGAAACTCATTATCACCAAACAAACACTACAAAAGGTACAGAGAGATATGCTAGACAGAGAAAACAATGACCTCAATTGCAAGAACAACAACAGAAAGAAACCACCAAGCAAGAAAAGCAATTAAACAGAGGGTAAAAGTAGAGAACTGACAGCATCAAAATTAGTTAAGATAAGCAACCAATACATATCAGTTATTACTATCAATGTGAATGGCCTTGATTTACCAATAAAAAGAAGCAGACTGGCAGGATGAATCAAAAAACAAGATCCAAAAATATACTGTATAAAACAAACACATTTAACTCAAAAAAATTCATAGACTAAAAAACAAAAGATGAAAAAAAAATACTCCATACAACAGAAACCCAGAAAAAGGCGTATCTATTCTGTTTGCAGACAATGTGAATTTCAAATCAAGAATAATCAAAAGAGATAAAGAAGGTCACTACACACTTGTTGGGGGACAAATTGAACAGGCAGAGATAAAAATCGTAATATAGATGCATCAGATACGGGAGTATCTAACTATATAATAGAAATATTAATAGACATGAGAAATCACATAAGCAATGACACAGTTTTAAAGAGGAACATTACTACCCTATTGTCACAAAGAGATAGATCAACTAAACAAGAACTCAGCAAACAAATAATAGAACTGAAGCAAACCTTTGAAAAAATAGAATAAAATATTTACAGTGTTCCACCCACCAACTTTAGAATACACATTCTTTTCAGCTGACATAAACCATATACTAGCCTGAAGGACATGCTTAAGTAAATGCAAAAGAGCTGAAATTATCCCATATATTGTCTGGGCACAGTACAATATATTTGGAAATAAATAACAAGGAAACTCTAAAAACTCCATAAACTCATGGAAATTAAATAACACTCTCCTAAACAACTAATAGGTCACAGAAAAAATTAAAGAAGATATCAAACAATATCTATGACATAGGAAAATATGAATACAATGTAGTGAAACCTGTGGGATATAATGAAAGCAGGCCTAAGAAGGATATTTTATAGCAGTGAATTCTCCCAGCAGGAAAACAGAAAGATCACAAATAAACAATGTCCTGCTGTACCTCAAATCTTCTAAATAAAAGAAAAAGAGCAAGACAAACACAAAGCCAATACAAGGAAGGAAATTATTAAAATCATGCCAGAAATTAATGCAATTGAGACCAAGAAAATCACACAAAAAATTAACGAATCAAAGAGTTGGTTCTTTGAAAAAAAGTAAAATTGATAAAACCCAGCCAATCTTATCAAAAAAAGGAAAGAAAAAACTCAAATTAATGAAATCATGAAAATGGTGCACTTACTACAGATCCTGTGTCAATTCAGAAGATCATAAACACGTATTTTGAAAATCTTTACTCACCTAGGATAAAAACACAAAGGAAGTGTAGAAATTCCTAGAAACATGTGAATTACCAAAGCTGAATCAAGAAGGTATAAAAATTTTGAATAAGCCAATGTCACTTAATGAAATTCAAAATGTAATTAAAAACTTACCAACCAAAAAAATTCCAGGTTCTGATGGATTCAGAGCTGAATTCTACAAGAAATTTAGAGAAGATGTAATACCAATACTCCTCAAACTATTTAATGAAATTGAGAGGGAAGCAATTCTCCCTAACGTATTCCTGGAGGCAAGTATTACTTTGATACCAAAACAAGATAAAAGACCCAAGCAAAAAAGAGAACTACAGGCCAATCTCCCTAATGAACATATCTGCAAAAATCCTCAATAAAATAATAGCAAACAAACTACTCCAAGTCATCAAGAAGATTATACACCATAACCAAGTGGGATTCATCCCAGGAACATTAGGGTTATTCAACATATGCAAATCAATAAATGAAATTCACCATATCATTAGAACCAAAAATTAGAATCATGTATTTGTTTTTATAGATGCAGAAAAATACACTCCTCTTTTCAAACATACACAATTTATCATTCTTGCCATTTTCTGATGCAATTCTGTTTTCCTCCTTTATACGTATCTTCAGTTACCCTGACTCTAGTTTTTTTGAGTCCTGGTTGCCTCAGTCTCCTGACATGATTCATAAAATTTATCTTTAATGATCTTTTTTGAGTTTGAAGAAGGGCCAGAAGTTGCATGGTGCCATGTCAAGTGAGTAAGATAGATGAATACATAGCATGTTGTTATGAATCTACCTTTCTATTGGATGCTATTCATTGCATTATTTTTTTTTTTGGTACCAGGGATCAAACTCGTGACCACAGGCTTGTAAGGCATTGGCTTAGCTAAATCCTCAGCCCTGATTTTTGTTCACAACTTGCAAAGAGTTTTCTGAAAGAGGACTTCCAAAATTGCTTCAGCAAATGGCCATAACAATAGGATAAATGTATATGAAGCAAGGTACAATATTTTAAGGTGATTAATGATAATATGTCTTAATTTTATATTTTAAAAATTTAAACACACTATATTTTAATCACTCCTGATATATATTCTCAGTACAAAAAAACACAAAGACACAAAGCTATATATAGGCAAGATTAACGCAAGGGTTAAATAGATCAACTGTACCATTCTACAACATCTATATTATTGCATTTCTAACAAAATGCTCTGTACCATAATTTGCCTGCTGCCCTCCTGGTAAGTGCCTCCCTCTGGTGTGAGCCAAGAGGAGAACCCGAGAGCCACCCCAGTGACCCAGGCAAAACCAGGCTGCACAAAAAAGCAATTCACCCACCGCCCTCTTGGTAAGCACCTCCTTCTGGCATGAGCCAAGAGGAGACCCAGTAGTGTCTCCTGTGAGCCTACCAGTGCATGGGCTTGGAATCAAACATACCAAACTCCACCCCCACCCCGTTAGCAACAGGGAACAGAGGTCTGAGCATTTCTTGGGAAGAAGACTGTACGCACTATAGCAAATATGGGGTCTCCTCTATCTTCTCTTTGAAAGCAAGTGTTTTCAGTTTTGCTTCATTATGATTAATTGCTTTACTCTATTCAATATTCTATTTCAATTGATTTTATAATGTTCGGTCTTTGGTTTGATTTTGCTATACCTAATTGACTAGACAACTATTGTGAAGATAATGAGATATACTATGGTACCTATTACTGTTATCCTGGTAACCTGCTGTGAAGTTCTGTACCAGATTCACTACACTGTCTCAACTGGCTTTGTTCTGTCTTGTTCTGTTGTATTTCTACCTTTGAAATAAAAAAAAAGGCTCTGTGCCATGAACATACACAATTTTTAATAAAGGTATATATTTGGGAGTTTAACAGAATACATATTTAAAAACAGCAACACTCATGCCCTAAAAATAAGAGTTTTGACAACTCATGTTAATAAAAGTCTCTTTTCTCTGCTTTTAAACTTGCATATGACTTTCTTGACTGGTAAACACAAAAGAACTAAATTACTTTAATTTGTGGTTAGAAGTGGAAAAAAAGTAAGTTACAGAAAGGAAATAGTTAATCTAAGGTTGCCAGTTTCCAAAAGACTTCTTCAGCCTCAATGGACTGTTACAACTTCATAAGCGCCTGCTCAGACTTTCTTTTTGTGGTGCTAAGTCACGGGAAAATTTACATATTCTAAGGAAATACACTCATTTACGCAATTGTGCTGTGAATTTATTACTAGAAGACTTCTTTTGGAAAATGAATAATTATCTTCTAATTTCTCTTAATATTTTAAAGGTTTCTTTAAGTGAAGCCAATTTTTCACTTTATTGGTTTGATACGTGGGTGGCTTGATATGTGAGTGGATTTATCATTGATAACACTTGTTAGGAGTTAGAGTAGAATTGAAAGAATAGATTTTTGCTTTAATTCCAGAAATTAATGTTTTAAGTCAAGAGAGGATAAATTTAAATAATTATGTTCAACTATTTGAAATCAATTATTAATTTTATTTATAAGCTCTCCGTTACAATAAATGCCTACCCTGAAGCTTCTAATCTTAAATGACATATTCATAACTGTCAAATCTATTAGCATGTAGTGTTTCCCTGACTAAATTCATGAAAATATCCAGCATTATTATCTTTCTGTTAGATATGTTAAATTAGGCATAATCTATCTTTACGTTTTTGTTGTGTTTTAGCAGCAAAGCACATGCCATCTTGTGGCTGAAAGAAATATGCAACAATCGATTTTGAAAATATTTTGTGGAAAACCAAAGATTCCAAAAGACTACATTAAATCTCTTTCTAAATGAATATGTTTTGGGGCAGCAGCACCACAGTACACAATCCTTCCTGTTAACACTGGACAGTCAGTGGAAGCTGTGCAAAATGAGAACACTTAATGATGATAGTCCAATTTATTTATTTTTAGATTTTTTTCCTGGAATCCTTTTGTGGTTTGAAATGTTTTAGTGCTATTATGTCACTTGCATTTTACTAAGCATGGGTCAGATTATTTACATGCAGAATTGTTTCTTCTGTTGCATCTCTAGGAAAATGGGGTGGTCCTTTCTTTTAATGAGCAAAGGAGGGAAGTGATTACACAGCAGGTGAGCCTTGCACTTCTGTTTTTTTTTGAGGCATGCACTTCTTATAGAATTTTTACTCAATAGTTCCTGTATGTCAGATGCCACAGTAGTGGAAAGTAAAGTGGTAGGAAAACCTAGAGCAAACATCTTTAGCTTGACAGTCCGAAGATCTGCTTTACAGTTCATAGTCAACTTGTTCTGTGACCTTTGGCAAGTATCACACCATGGAATGTACACATAGGTTACATACCCCAGGCCTACTTCTTAAAGGGATAGAAGGATTGTTTTTTGGTTTAGTTTTCCCATCCGTTTATACTTAAACAGTAAAATATAAAATTGGTCATCTTACCTCTTTTATGTGTACAACAGTGTTTATTCATACTGTTTTACAGCAGGTCTGTAAAACTTTGATATTTTTTACATTGCAATACTGAAATTCAGTATGCATTGAACAATTCTCCACTTTCCCCTCCACCAAACCCTAGTTAAGCAGTATTGTATGACTTTTTTGTAATATTTTGTCTCTTACCTATCTCAAATATGTGGAAACATGTCCTTCTGTGAGTGATTTACTTTCCTGTAACTAATGTATTTATAGTTCATCCATATTTTACCGTGTAATATGATTTCCTTCTTTGTATTCATGTATGCATATATATGTGTATATATTTTTTTTCTCTTTCAGTACTGGGAATCAAACTCAGGACTTTGTGCTTACCAAACAGGTTCTGGTGCCACTGAGCTATACTCCCAGCCAACTTCCTTCTTTTTAAAAATGAAATAATATTTCAGTGTATGTATACAACATTTTGTCCATCGATTTTTTTTTTATATTTTTAACTTTTACTACTACATGTTGGCAATATATAATGATCATATTCGTTTTAGGAAATCAACACATATGCAAAACCAACATCAATTCCTTTTTGTCCACTTTCCTCTACTCCGTTTTATTTTTCCAACATCAGATTCATTTACTTATCTTATGATTCCTTATTAGTTGTCATATATACTGATTAAGAACCATACTTATGGGTCAAGAAGCATATAAACACATTAAGACTATTATACTGCATCAAGTACACTTCTAGATATATTGTCCAGTTTGATCCCACCTCTTGCTTATTGTGACTATTACTATAAGGAAAATAAGTGTATGAATATCTCCTGAATCCATCCTTTCTTCAGTTCCTTTAGATTTGTGTCCAGTAGTGAGATTGCTGGATGATATTGTAATTCTAGTATTAGGTTTCTTTTTTTAGGGAGCAGATTTTACACTGTTTTCCATATTGACTACACCATTTTGTATTTCTACCAGTTATGCACAAGGGTTCAAATTTCTCCTTATGTTGGTCGATATTCATTTTGTGTCATTGGCTTTGCTGTTGTTTTTTGGATTTTTTCTTGTCATATGGGTGTGGGATGGCATCTCACTGTCATTTTACTTGCATTTCTATGATTTGTGATATAAAGAATACTTTACCATGTTCGTTGTCCACTTTTGTTATCTAATGTGGTAATGTCAGTTCAGATTCCTTGTCTATTTTTTAATTGTGTTCCTTTTCTGACTTGTAGGAGTTCTTTTATATTCTTTTCATTAGTTCTTTATTACATGCATGATTTACAATTATTTTTCCCATTTTGTAAGTGGATTTTTCATTATTTTTTTCCCATAAAGTATAAAACCTTTAAATTTATCATAATCCTATTGGGGTGCCTTTCTTTTTATGACTATTATTTTTTTTGAATTTCTAAAACAATGTTGCTAAATTCACTGTCATGAAGACGTCCCCTTATGTTTTCTTCCAGGAATATTGTATATTTAGGTCTTGTTTTTAGCTATTTATTCCACCTTATTTTCTCTATGTTACAAATTAAATGTCTAACATCTTTCCTTTCAACATGGATATTGTTCCTTCTCAGCATCATTTTTAATGACTATCCTTTCTTTATTGTTTGATTTTGACTCTAGTAGGAAATCATTTAACTATATATATATATATATATATATGATGGTTTATTTTGCAGATTTTTGTTTTGTTTAATTATTCTATATGTGTGTCTTTATGTCAGTACCATACTGCTTTACTATAAATTTTAAAGTGCTTTGAAATCATAAAATGAGAAGTTTTTAACTTCATTCTCCTTTTCCAAGATAGTTCTGACAATATATTGTGCCATGAAATTCCAGATAAAATTTAGAGTTGTTTTCTGCTTCTGCAAGTGCCTAGAGATCATTTTGACATTAAAGATCTAAGTTTTGATATGTAGCATTAATTGTTTTCTTAACATTCTAATGTGTTCTAGCAAAAGAATCACCACATTATGCATTGAATCAAAATCTCTTATGCCCGTTACCTATGTGACTACATCTGTTAAACTTTAATCTCCAACTCTCATTTCCAAACTATAACCTCCACTCATCATTTATACTGTGTTGGACTAACAACCAAAATTTACCTACTCATCCATTTTAGTCATGGAATTCCCCTGCAGTGACTTACACACTAGAATCACTGCACCGTTTTATGCTGTTACTGCCTTTCATTCTAGCGAGCCAGCAGTTTCTTCGTCCTTGAGCTGATCTTGTACATTATCTTCTATCACCCTAACCAATCATTAACTTTTCACTAACTAAACAACCCCTAACCTGTTGACACTTCTTTCATGGAGATTATGCCCCCTCATATTGACCTTGCTCTCAGGAAAACAGACACTCATTCACTGAAGATGTCACAATGTAGTCACCATGAAAAAATGTGATTTAGAGAGTCACTAGACTACATCTTGACATGCATGCCAGCTGAGCTGAGAAAACCTGGACTCCTACCTTGGGAATCGATTAAGTCTGTGTCACATTAACCTGTAGTGGGAAGCAAAAGCCTACTGAGTTACCCTTCTACTGCATTTAGTATTAAATGGCCAGATGTTACCATCATTCATATGAAAAAATATAATACATTGTCTTGAAGTTGTGATCAAGAGATTTAGAAATTTAAACTTCCTATGGTGTATGGGTGGTTTGTGTGGAACTGCATGCAAACCACACAGAAGTTCATGTTTCCTAATGTGCTACAGAGAAAGCAAAGTACTTCTGATGTATCTTCCCCACCTCAAGTAGGCTCAAGTCTTAGATATTACACATTTATTCATGTGGCAATGCTCAGCTGAATAAGTCTCATGTGCAATTGAAGATGTATAAATATCAAAATAAAATACAACCCTCAAACCTTAGCTTCTTTTACTCTTTGATCTTCCTAACCTTTTCCTAGTTGTCCTTGCTTCATTAAATTCATTATAGGTAACTTGTCAGGTTAAATATTATAACTATTCACTCACATAAAATGTGTAGGCCCTCTATCGCTATCATGGTTTAAGAGGAAAGCAGTTAATTTCAACTCAATTGTAATTATCTTTGCTATGACAAGAATATTTTATAATCTCTCAGGATATTATCATTGGTAGCAGTTTTATTCTTCAACACTAAGCATCAGTTAAAAAATCATATTAGGTTTTCTGGCAATCAGTTTTAACACTAATTGGCTAATACGCTAATTAGAAAAGTAAGAAATATTACTACTATGCCGTATTATGATTTAGCTAAAATTGCATATACAGATGCATAATGTGGAATTTCTAAAAATTCCATTTAGAATATTTAGCAGTGTATTTAAATATTTCTCATTCACAGGCAACCAGCTGTGATGGAGGAAGCTGTATTTAGTTAGTCAAAATTGAAGGTGCCAGCACATTTCAAAAGGAACATGTGAAAGTGAACTTTTTATAAACTTTGTTTTCCTTCTTAGCGTAGATTATCACAACACACCGAAATTGAGGTGTTGGAGCTATTTTAACCATCCCATGTATATTGAAAAGTTATGAAGCAAACACTTTTCTAAGTACACAACTGTTTGATAACATTTATGGTAAGCACCTGTGCAGTATTCAGCTGTGGCAGCCACTACTGGCATGAGTTGTCATGACATTAATGAACATATTTGTGTGCACTTTGAACATAGCTTTATCTCATATCTGACATAGATATTCAAAGCTAACATGTTTTATATATGATTACATGAGTATGTGTATAGAGAAATATATAGATATTAGAATATATCATGATATATCTTTATATAGAAGCATATACCATATATGGCACATATATCATATATATGTGTAAAGATGTGTGTCTTTTCAGAATTCAGTCTACATTACACAAAACAATATGGTAGGTTTTAAATGCATTTATAGCAATACTAATATATTTAAACTACCAAAATTTCAAGTTTCATAATATTAAGATATCCACAAAATTATTTTCTTCTTACACAAACTGTCAGGGCATACAGTATTTTTAAGCCAGTGAAATTATATTGTACAATATTGTAACAGTGGACAGATGTTGTTACACATTCATTCAAATTCATTGAATGTACAACACCAAAAATGAACCCTGTTGTAAATTATAGCCTTGGGTGGTGATGAGGGTCTAATATCCATTCATCAATTATAAAAAATGGACTACTCTGGTGGGAGATGTTGATAATGGCAGAAGCTATGCCTATATGGGAAATCTTTGGAGCTTCTACACTTAGTTCTGTGAAGCTACAAATTTCTTTCAAAAGGAGTTTATGGCAAAAAGGAGAAAAAGCATAACAACAAATGATGACACTAGGAAAATTCTTACTCACACTGATTATAGCATGATGAAGCAGACTTCTTCAAGTCACCAACAGATAATAAATTGAAAGAAGAATAGCTACAGTTCTCCTTTTAAAGTGATGTATTCACCATTTAAAATTATTAGTCGTCTAATTTTGTGTTGTGTTATATGAAGGGAATCGCATAGATTACATCTTGGAACCTAGCAGCCTTTGTCAGACAACCAAAAAAAAAAAAGAATCAGAAATGCAAAAACAATGGTGATAAAGCCAAGACATGTACAGAACTAAAGGAACACAGAGAAAATGCTACCACTCAGGCTTTCAGCAAATGGTGTGATTAGGTAGACTGTAAACAACGTCAGGAAGTTTTCTGACCAAATAAGCATGGAGGAGGCAAATGTCTAGCACTTCTCTAAGCAACTTGTGAAAATTGCAGAAGCTGAAGCATTTGGGGGATATACAGAAATGACATCACAAAGGACATCAGGGCAAAATGCAAATAGTAAAGAGTACAGTGGACTTTGTTGTAAAAAGAATATTCTATTACTATAGCACATGATTGCAGTATGTAATGATTATATTTATCGTGTGGAGTTGGTAAATGTGCGTAGCGGATCTTAATTCATTTCCTGTTCCCTATACCTCCCATCACTCTGTGTTTCTTCCTTTCCCATTTGCAAAATCTCTATTTCCATTTTTTTCTTTCATTCATATTTTTCATCTCAGTTCCCTCAGGCTCAAACTCTTTTTCCCCTTCCTACTTGAAAAAGATCCTCCCACTGCCTATTATCTATCTCTCACTCTGTTCTTTATTTATATTTTGGGTTTCTCATGCAAAAGAAACCAAGCCATAAAGGACAAACCTGAAGTATTCACATGTAAATGCCCTTGAGATCATAATAGCAAATAAATTAAATCAGACACACTACCTTAAAAAAAGAATATTTTCTGTTTGATGACAGAACTGATTACTATTAAAAACACCTTTTTGGCTGAATCAAGTTGTAATTCTAAAATGCCAAAATAAAAACCTGAATATATCAAATGAATATATAATGGAAAATCATAATCTTAGTTTTGTTATACTACTTATAATATATACCAATATTCCCACTGGTCTTTCCTTGTATGATGCATAGAAAACCTCTGTTTTAACTGGCTTTCTGGGATACTTTAATTTGGCAAAGGGCAAGGAAAACTACTTGCTGAACAGAAAAGGAAACAAAAGAAAAACTTCCATAAGGTCACCTGCCACTTGCACACAAATTCGAGTGGAGAAATAAGTCATTGGTCATAGGCGTGAGCAGGCTAGGTGTGAATCCCTACCACATTCCCAGAGGCTTGAACAGCAGGGGTATAGGCATGACTTTCCTACAGAGCAGCATGGGACAGTCCCATCAGGTGATACAAGCTGCTCGATGAGACCGTCATGTATGTACTGCCAGTGTGGTTCAGAGCTGCCTAACAGTGAAACGTGCAAACTGCAGCCCCATCTTGATTTTGTTAAACTAGCTCTAACTAGTTTCCCTTATTTTTCATTTCTTTTACTGTGCCTTTATATATGCACCTTGTGATGGGTTTTACAATAAAAAACCCCAAATATTTATCATCTTCATCAAATATGAGGCTCAAACTTGAAGACTTTCTGATCAGTTACAACTAAGGACCACACATCGTCTTATGTTTAGCGACTTAAATCTGTAGAATTGCAGTCCACTCCATTTAACTGATAGGCATTAATCAATTGCACCGTGTTTGTACTGGGATCTATACACTACATACTACTGGTTTGGAATGCAGAAGGAAAACACAAAGATGGGAAGACAAGAAGTCTACAATCTGATGGAAGAAGGATGGTAAGGATGATTGACTCAAATAGCGGAAGAACCTAAGTGTTCTGGGGAAGCACAACTGGTTGAAAAGCTCCACTAAAGGCTGTGTTGAGGAGATGAGATTTTTGATCCAGTTAGAGTTATTAATCCAAGTGCTTCCATTGGCACAATGAGATCAAGTAGCACTTCCAGGCAAAGGTACAATGGTGTGCCACACAGAGGGGTGGTGAAAGAAGTTTATGAGCTAGCTTTTTTTTATATATCAATGCATTTCATTGAGATGTGTTTATTCCAAACCTGGATCTCCTCCTCAGCATTCCCCATCAGTGATATTCCAACTAACTAGATCTTGACTGAACCAAGTATTTTCTACCCAGCTTCAGGGACTCATTCCACTTTTTGAGCAATTCTAATCAAGATTTTTACTTTAGGGCTGGAGATTTAGCTCAGTGGCATAAGATCTTGCCTTGCAAGCCCATGGTCTTGAGTTTGATCCCCGGTACCAATAAAAAAAAAGATTTTTACTTTAATATAAGCTTAAATATTACTTCCTCTATCATGCATCTACTGGGCACAATCCTCCCCTCTGCGAATGTATAATCTGTTTGCTACAAAATATTCTTCTGAATGACTGAGAGATTTCAACCTTCCATAACTGAGTCACATTCATTACAAACATTGAATTGTAATTTTAAAATTGTGTTTGCACTTGTAAAATCATATGCACTATTGACTGACACAAAACACCTGATGAGTGCCCGCTACAAGACAAGTTCAGAGACTATTAAATAATAACTGTTAACAAAAAGATATCAAAACAATGATTTTTTAAATCTAGAACAAATGGTGAGAGTATAAAAATTTACACGGATATGAAATCAGTCTTGAAGAATGACTAGTGACATTTTTTTAGAAAAAGCACTCAGGGAAGAGGCCACAAAAAAGAAGAGGGTAATAGTTCTCGGAACTGGAGACTTTTCAAAAAAGATTAAGTAACTGAAGGTAGATGAGAAGCCACTTACATGAAAAAAGAGATCATAAAACTACATTTTAGGTGGGAGAGATACACATACGCAGAGAGCTTATGAAAGTGATCTTGGAAGAGAGTGCAATCTCTGCAAACCCAAAATATATAAGTGAACTTCCCAATTAGACTAATGCAAGCTGGGGATATAGCTCAGTGGCACAGCGCCTGCCTGGCAAAAGCAAGGTCCTGAGTTCAATTCCTGGTACCAAAAAAAAAATAATAATACTATGAACATAATTGTACTTATAACTAGAAGATTAACAGTTAAGCTGAGCATCCAGTACTATATGAGTATAAGTTGTAAGCTTTCTGAAATATTGCCAATATTAAATTCTATCTCTTAATATCATACTGGAATGGCAATATGGCATTTAGGAAACAAATATACTCTTTTACTCTAGCAATACAGCAAAGAATTATAGGCAAAAAAAATGAATAAGAATTTTGAAAGACGCCTGAACTCTATATAACATACATCCCATGATTTCCTTGAATTTTATTTTCCATGAGGACAAGTATTGTTTGGTTCTGCTGCTGGAGCCCTAGCGCTTAACACACTTCCTGGAATAAAATAAGTGTTCAAAACTGATTTGCTGCATGAATAAGACAAAAGCATTTCTGTTCCCCTCAACACTTTTCCTCATAGTGATTGTGACACAGCACTTTAATTAAGAAAGTTGTTTTTGAGGAGAATGAAAAGAGAAACAATTGCCTCTTACCTCCAGTCTGAGAGCAAGCAGGTCCTCAGGGGCTAGGAGGCCATGATGTGTGTGATAGAATAAAACTGAGAGAAACACAAGATAATGTGGGAAGCCCACGTTAAAGACAAGGATCGGAGAGCATTTCTAGGCCAAAGGCGCTGAAATTGTGGAGGGCCTCTTCCCATAATATACCCACTGCTGAATTTTCAAATCTACCCATTTTACTGTAATCAAGTACATTAACCCTTAATTTCTTATTATTCCACCTGAAATATGCATATAGTCTTGGAAATCTTCACAATTACTTCACGTTTTAACTTTAAACAATGTAACCCAAATTAATCCATTCACTCCTTCATATATTCCACCAGCTTTGCAGTAAAATATATGCTACTGCCCAAAGCCCTTCCCACATTGTGCTCTGCAGGTAGAACAGGAAGAGAGATACAGAAGGTTGTAATTTTTAATAAGTTCATATATCATGACACAATATGACTATAAAAGTCACCTGCCATCTATAGTTTTTGTCATCTCAGAAGACTTATCCTGAATATCAAAGATAGGGCTAGGGGTTCAACTCAATGGCCCAAGTGCGAGGTCCTGAGTTTGACCCCAGGTACAAAAAAAAAAAAAAAACACACTAAAACAAACAACAGCAATTGAAAGCCAAAGATAATCTTTGTTGCCTTTATACGAGTATAAAGAATTACGTTTGGAACTGCCTTTCTAGTATTCCTATGTTATCTTTCAGTTGTTTCATGACATTGAAAAAAGATGAATGGAAAATAATCTTGAAAAAAGATGAAAGTAGGGCCAAAGATTCTGAACCCTTAAAAGGTCACTGAATCAGAGAAAGGACAGCTATCAGCTGAGTCCTGGTTTAGAGCAAGGGAAACTTGGAAGTGTAAGGAAGAAGGTGCCATAAGAATTTCTTACAGTCTCTGAAAGGAAGAGAACTATAGCAGCTATATATTTTTCTACTGTGTGTTTATGCACACACATAACATAACGACTGTCATAGATATGTGTGGAGACGCAGGGTGGTAGGCATACATTCACGCACACACACACACACACACACACACACAATTCTCCCACCTTCGCTTCTTTATCATTATTTTATACCAGGATTATTGCTGGCATTTCACTTTACAATGTAGTCTTTAGACCATATATTAGGTGGAGTTAGTATCAACTAGACATGGGCATTATGACTGCCAGGACTATGTGCTGGAGGAAAGAGAAAACTTCATTTGCAGAAGCGATAGAAAGCATATTTTTTATGAAAGTTAAATATGTGTAGAAGAATGAATATGGTTACTAAGTAGCCAAATCCTGGCTATTACACTGCAGTCCCTCAGCTCCAAATAATCACTTGTACACAATGCTTCATGCTGCAGCCTTGGAACTTTGCACATGCCACCTCTTTGCTAATTTGCTCCCAGTCAGGTTTTGCCAGTGGAGGCACCAGAAGGAGGCTGTGAGATTCACAGACAAGCAGGGGATCTAATCCTTCCTGATTACTTGCTGATCCTCTCAGCCCTGACCTAACTGCTGCCCTTTACCCAGGCAGTAGCAGTGGGTTCCAGTCTCAGAATTCTTTCCCAAAACCAGGTTTCTGTTCATCCATGATGACTATATCAGAATTACTCGCTTACAGAATCATAGAAAAAAATTACTGCACGTGAGAACCAGAAGATCTAGGTTCTTTTCAAATTCTTGTTGTTTATGAATTATTTTTGAACTCTTAGCTTATTGACTAATGTCACCATAATTGAGCTGGTGTTAGTCTCATTTGTATATTAAAAATGGGATTATTATAATGCCCTTTTATGATCTACCAATGAGTTGTGAATATTAAGAAAATATCTGTGCAGCTTCTGAAAAAGAGAAAAATATAATTTTGAGCTAAGATTAAATATGGCCAAAGAAATAATGCTCCATATTAAGCCTTCTGGAAAATACACAGGCATCAATCCAAATGAATGACTAATAAATTGAAAATTAGTCAAATAATAGTGTAGCAGCAACAGTATGAAAATATGGTTATTTTCTTCCCAGATAAACTAATGAAAAAATTTGACTTCAAGTAGATGGACTAGAAACAGGGAATTCAGTGCAAGATGCCAAACGTCAAATGTGTTAGTGTGGCTAGGTATTTTTTGGCTTTCCTTCTCTGTTGTTTTGTTTTTGGAAGGGGGTGCAACAAGGCAGGCGTGAGATGAGAGTTTGGTTTATGCAGGAAAACAAGCAAACTGGGAAGAGTAAGGCAAATTCTGAGTAACCAAATTTGAAATGGGCTCTTTGTTTAAAGTCAAATGCAACACTCCCCCAACAATTGTTTATTAGCAGTGGGCTGAGGAAAGATACAAATTAAATACCATGGTGGAAAAAAGAATCAGAGCAAAGCAAAAGAAAAAACAAGTGTAATGTCTCTTGACATCCATAAATAACAATTAGAAGGCATCACTGTCATGCTGAGGTAAAAGTCCCAAGGCTGAATGGTTTAGAGAAGGAAATATACGGTCTGTTTTGACCTACTAAAAAAGACAAAAAAAAATATAAGAGAATCTATTTTCAGCTTTGGTAAAATAATGTCAGGAAGACTCCTCTTTTTCTTGGAGTATTCTGAAATGAGTCATTTAAATACTGTGGCACAGTTTTGTAAATGAGTTTAAAAATAAATAATAATGTAGAACCAGATCTACCTGTACTTAGGATACTATTGTCAACTATTCTTGTATTCTGGGTGTAAACTTAGGTTTTCTGATAGACATTATTCTATAATTAGCTACTCACCTGTCTGAACATCTGTCTGTCCATCTGTCTGAATTTTATTTCCTTCTCAGTTTTACTTTGGAGACCAAGGCCCTATCGCTTGTATTATGTTCACAATCCTAAAAGCAACTTGTTTCTCTTCTTTCTTATGTCATCTTTCCTGAGGTTTTCATAATTTGCACACCAAATTTGAGATAATCCTTTTTCTGGTATCTTCACTCATTTTGTTTCTTTTGCTTGTGTCGGTTATTTCAATTTCTGGCCCTTCCAAATGATTTAATTTCTTATTTTATAGAACATTTCCTGTTAATGCCCTTTCCAAATATGCCTGGCACACGGTAAATTTGACTCTATATTCTGGAGGGATATCAAAGTTTTGGACTGTGTCATCTCCAGAAGGACATACAAGTTGGTGACCTTACCATCTGATGGAAGGCAATGTTCTATTTTCTTAATTTCCTTGAACACATGCCATAGAAGACTACCATTATTGCCCTAAACTATACTATTTCACAACATCTAAAAAAAGTGAGAAATTTGGTAAAGATGAACATTCTGTAATTCAAGGGCATTTTCATTTAGCACATTAAAGAATACCACTTATCGTAACCTAATCTCATCTGATTATTGCAAAAATAAGAAATATTGCAGGTCAGAGGCAGTTCCTTTCACCTTGGAATCCAACGTCTGATGGTTATAGGCCTGCATTAAAGATTTAATGAACAGAGTTTTATTGTTAAGTAGATTATTTGCAGCCAGAATACCTTAACTAACATCATATGTTCTTGAAATTCGTGGAGTCCAATAGAAAAACAATTGTTTTTTATTCCTAGGATACAGGAGAAAGTATTAGCTTGTCTTCAGTACATATTATGGACTCTTTTACCATTAATTTATACAATCAAACATTTGAGTGAGAATAGGTAGGGTCCGTGTTTTTTTTTCTTTTCATTTTAAAAAATTTTATTGGTAAATATTTGCAGTAAATAGAAATGAAACAGGCAGTGAACTGATGGTACTGGTTTGTTTGAATTTTGGAGAGTCTAGGTGTACATGATATATGATGTGATATGTTTCCATAGGAATTCTGAGGGTGAAACTGGTTTTCTTTCCAGAAGAGCTCTGAGTGCAAATGTGTTCAATACAAAAGTTGCAGAATGCTTGCTTAACAAAAACTTAATTACCTGAAGTAGGTTGTAATTCAGATGAGGACAAAAACCTATTTAAGAGTTGTGTGTAATTTATAAAAATGTATGAACCACTATGCTAAAATGTCATTTCTTTCTCCTTTATTCATTCATCCCTTTTAGTCTATTCTTGCCACTAGTATTAATAAATGATAAAAGCAGAATCTCTAATGAATTGGAGTTACCTTGTATAATAACATTTCATAATGAGCTGAAAGACTCATGTGTCCTTACTTTTGAGCTGAAATGCGCTTAACTACTAGGTCTGATGAGCCCTATTCTACTACAAAGTCAATGTATGAAAGTATATCCTTATAGAATTTTCACTGTGCTTACCAGATTCAACTTCTTCTGCAAGATACCACTCCTTTTATAAATTTCTTTTACAAAAGTCTGACGAAATTTTTACATACACTTTATAACCAAAGAGAAATTCTACTCAATATATTCCATATACCTTTCAAGCATTAGGTATGACTTAGAGGTATTCAACTTAGCACATGGTCCTTTAAGTTTGCAAAATTTACCAAGAAAAATTAAGCATCAGTCTGAGCATTCCCAAATTTTAGACTGCAGAATGACATTTTCTTTTCTTAAATTCAGAATTCCTCTTGCTGTAAGTAGAGATATAAGTGGAAAATCAGACACACGAAGCATGGCCCTCATACCGGGATGCATTGCCACATTTTAACACAGATTCTCAAAAGGGAAATCTGAATAACTAGCAACAAGACTCTTCTCTTTTCAAGGCTCAAGAAAGTCACATCTCTGGAAATGCAGGCAGAGAAATAAAATGAGTCATCATTATATGATCCATTTGCAATTTTTCTCTTTGTCATAAGTACTGGAATCCTATAGTTTTGCCAGTCTCAATATTCTTTCAACCATAAAGGTAATAAAAATAAAACTTTATAAAATAGCTTAAGCTACAAATGGAAGTAAAGTGCCCAACAATTTTAATTGTGTGGGGAAAAAACTGGCTAGCGATCACTCCTTGAACATTTTTTACTTTGGAATATTTACACGACAGAATGGTAGTAAGAGCATCCCAATAATATAAGTCAGAGAGCAGCATTTCTAACAATGAATATTCTAAGAAAGTCAATTAAAGGTGGAGATAGTAGAAGCACTATGTTCCTGAATAGGTTTTCAATGGCTGAGATCAAATTCATTTGCATATAATTTATCACACTAATATGATTTTAGGTATAACCGCATCACATCCTTGTCAGGTTTCACATTCTTTTCTCTAAAAGCAGCACATGCTTCTCCTTTGACACAATGATCTTCGACTGAAAAATGCTGGCTTTTCCAATCATTAAGAATCTAAAATTATACCTTTCTACAGATAAAATAATGAAAGTACAAGCCCCAAATTGCTTGAACAATTTATTCCTGCATAAAGTCAGAAACTTGTGTTTCTTTTGTTGCTTTTTACATCTCTTGCCTTTCTCTTTCCCAACAAATATTCACTGACAAGATTCAGAAGAAATTATTTTATATATTCTCTCCAGGGCCACTGTGAGGAACTCTGCTGAGATAATGTTGATGCCCACTTCCTTCTGGGCTCTGGAAGATGGAAGATGAGACTCTAGATCAGAGTCTGGAAAATGTGATATTCAAAATAATAGTGATGATGAGATAATGATAATGCTCAGGTCTTTAGTAGTTACTATTGTGGAAATTAAACTAATTCTGTTTAAAAAAACTCATGCTAGACTAAATGAGACCAGAAAGAACTTTTGAATTTGCTTTAAAACAATAGCCCTTGCTTTTGAAGTAAATTAAAATATGCAAATTAAGTCAGTTAATTTATCCCATAATGTACCCTTCACAATGCTTACTTTTGGTATATGTGGATTTTTTTGGTTATGAATAGAAGGAAATAACAATTTTCTAGAAAAACATTATTCCAGGAGTTTGGCAAACACTGTATTAATTAATCCTTGTAAAATTCAGAGAGATTGAGTTTGTCATTCCTATTTTACAGATGAGGCAATGAAAGTTCAGACAAGTTAACTCCCCTAAGTCTCAGAGCTATTAAATTGTGAAGCGATAATTGTATTTTGAATCTACTTGGAGGGAAATTTTGAATTCTTTCAGTCCTGACAGATCTAATTCCGTATTTCTACAGCCTTTCTAAAGCAGCACAGATCTCAAAATTATGTAACTTGCTTGGCTACTCACTGGAGATTCCACTCTCAGTGAGATCTCCAATATTGAGTTTATTCAAGCATCAAGTATGTGTCAGGTGTGAGGATTTCAGAGTTAAATACAAGAGACTAAAACAGAAAAAATCTTTAAGGTCCTTTTTAAGCCCTAAAACTCCGATTAACTATAATATTTTGGACACAAAAGGTAGCAGAAATTCTCTGGGATGGTAAATTTTCCTAGACAGTGAACTCTTGGCGTGGAACCTAAGGACAGTTTTCTCATGGCGACCTTATGTGGGTAGATATTACTCAATTTGTGTTAGAGTAGGAAATTAGAAGCTCCAACTTTGAACAGAAAAAGAAGGTAGTCCATCACATCTACGTGACACTAACTTACACAGATGTTCTGTTTTCCTCTGACTCACTCTTTGGGGCATGGAAAGGACTGCATTTTATGTTTGATTTAGTAATTGGGATACAGTCACACCATAACTCATGTCTTCACATTAGGCCTTTTCAACTTTGTTTCATGGCCCTGATTTTGACACAAGTTTTGAGTTTTCCAAAAGAAGTTTCAAAAATAAAAGCAGAAGGGTTAGTAACAGAATTTATTTAGAAAGCAAGGTGTGGGTTTATATTTCTAAGGAAAAATAGTACTATCATAGAAACATTGGGTAAAAAAACAGAATGATTTTACAAAAATATTTTGCTGGCTGAGGGGATAGCACTCTTGTTTCTCCTGATAGAGCTGAAGATGGTAAAAGCAAAAAGGTTCTTATCAACTTCCTGTCTTTCTCTGATGGAGCATTGCTTTGTGTTATAGAGCTTGTACAACCCCAGGGAGTAATGCTCCCAATAGATTCTTTAGCTATTAACTTCCCATTTTGTATGTCATGAACTTTATTATCTTTGAGCTGATTGAGGGTATTTCAGTTTGTTTCAGGGCCCTAATCTTTGACAATGAGTGAGAAAGATGAGAGTTTTCTAAGTTAAAAAATAAAAAGACAGAAAGTTTTTACTACTATGCTAGCATCTGTGGCTTAGCAAAATAATATTTTAGGCAATATAGTTAATATTAGTGAACCATTTGAACAAGTTCTTCTTATAAGTTAAAATTGCAAAGATACTCCAATACTTGTCCTTTTGTTATTATTACAAGCATAATTTGTGAATGAAATATGCAGTGGATAATCAAGAAAAGACCGGAGTATGTTAATAACTGACACCTTTGTCCTGAAGAGGACAAGTTGCTAGGTGTACTATAAAGAAGGCTGGAGGGAAAGGAAGTTCAATATAGGTGTTATATTCTAATCAAACAATGAGTTGAACTCACACTTTCCAGTTCATGTGCTATGCTACTGAATAGCCATTCTTTTGTTTTAACTGGAGAATAAGCCTGAGGATGAATACTGCTCTTTTTCATGGCTCTGTCTGGCAGCAGTAAAAGCAAACAGAACCAGAATCAACTCAGGTATAGGAGCTAAAAATCCAAGATGGAAGGAATAAGTTCACTAAAGGCAAAGGGAAAAAGTCAATTTAAGATACCTTGCCATGCATCATTGATGTGGTCTGTTTTTTACATGTTTTATTGGTTTGTTCTTATGCTAAACATTGAGACTGTAATACTTGCAACTATTCATGCCCCGTGTATTTTCCTTTGGAAAATCTACTGTGCTTTTAAATCTATCGTGCTTTTAAAGCTAAATGTGCTGCAGTTCTTCTGGAAAAGTAATTGTGGAGTAGCAGAAAGGCCTGGTGGACCTGGGGTCAAATCTTTACTCAGGCAAATTACTTAGCCAATTTGGACATAATTTTTAAGTACCAAAAAACATTCTCTCTTGCCCATAGAACTAAGTAAAATAATATTTGTAGGCAACATGCCTAAGAAGTGCTCAACAGGTAGTAGTTATAAATTGTGTGGGTTAGATTGAGACCTGAAAGCTTTACTTCAGCTCATAAACTTTGTAAAATTTGTAAAATTAAACAGTGTACATTTCTCAAAGCATCAAGATTAAAAAACTGTTTAGTGTCATGAAATCAAGGATTTTAAAAACTTATTTAATCATAGAAATGGCTCTACTGAGAAGTACTAACAACCTAAGAACTTCTTTTATCTTCTACTTAGAGAAATGCCACATTAATAATTGTTATAATACCAGTTGATAAATGAATCTTCAGTATTAAAATCAGTGATCTGTGACACCTGCAAACCAAAATTGAGGACAAATTGCAGCAAGATAAGGTAGAATAAAGAAGGGGTATTGTAAAAGTAAAAGACCACAGTGTAAGGTCAAAATTCATTGGTATTATAGTCATTTTGGCTTGGCAATGTTTTTATGACCAAAATAGCCTTTGGAATTAAGGATATTCAGTATCTTTTTCATAATCTTCTTGCAAGTGTTTATTTGCCCTAGAGGAAGGAGATGACAGCGTATGAGAGGAACCCTATGTTCCATAAGTGTGTATGCAAAGCCAAGATTAAGTTCAGTAGGACATTTGGAGAAATACAATGAAGTTATTACAGCACTCAAACTGTCTGCATCCATATATTTTAAGAAGAGCCATCAACTTTGTTTTTCTTTCAATCACCAAAAATATTATGATTTTAACAATTTTATTTAGAGATTTATTTCCATGTTTATGCTAGAAATTCCTCTTGGTTTGCTATTGTTCTATGTGGATGTCACACATAGATGTAGCAAGTTGAAAAGAGACCACAGATATCAATGATTGTGCTCTTGCATTACTTAGAAAGGGAAAAATAATACATAAAACTTGAAGAAATGTGACTTCTGTTTTATGTGCCCACTTAATCTTTTTAAAGCAGCAAAATATTTTATTTTAAATCACTCATTTTAGCAAGTTGAATATTAATCACTGAAAAATTCTTAGCACTATTATTAATTGCAATTTATTAGTGTTCTGGCTGCACTTGCTTTCAAATATATCTCCCCATAGCCTTATTGAAAAGAGCATTCCACACTTATTGCTAGTGAATATAACTGAGTCTCAGAACAGTTTCTGAAGTTGAATAAAGAGAATCATTTAAATCATCTGATATTTACTGTTCAAATCTGGCCTTTTCAGCTATTACAGCACAGAATATACATTATATTTTCAGGTAAAACAATTTTGCTCATTCTATTGAATCTTGTTAACATTTATAGTAAAGGACAATTTACCTATCCTAATAAAAAATATTGTAGCATCCTGAGTCCTTTGCATTTACAGTAAATGCCAACTTGTTTTGGTACCCATTACCACTTTCAAATTGCATTATGCAATATAATGCAAATGTGAGCTCTTAATTAGCAGGATCTGTTTTGTTTAAATGTAGAGGGATTTTTCAATGTACTGCAGCTGTTACCTATGGGGAAAACACATTTCACCTTACTAAGAGGAGCTGCACACGTACATATGTTGTTGTGGATGAATCCTTTAATGTTTCCTTAAGCAATGCTATTTCGTAATGGATTTCACATTGACTATAGCAAATTTTACCATTGCTGCCCACTCAGTTTCTGACTCTAGGTTGTTTTTCCAAAAGAAGATAAAATTTTTCAAAGGAATAGGGAGTGGGGGTGGAGGAAGGGTTCTTTAGATAGGATTCATACTATTTACCAAGGTCATTAAATACATTTCTATATGAATATCTATTTAATTTATTTGCACATCTTTGTACACAGGCTGTGCCCAATCAACATTTTCAAGAATATAACCTGAATGCAGCCTCATGAAAAGACAAAAGCTAAAAATAAGATGAAAAAATTTTGAATAGTTATCACAGATAATATAAAAGGTGGCACATTGCAGACAAATAGAATAATAAATCCTTTTCCCATTGGATTTTTTGCCTAGACTTGGGGCCTTTAAAAACAACCAATTATGGTAAATGTTTAACTGTAGGAGTTCAGGCAGACAGCCAAATTCTGGTTTCAAGCTCTTGTGAGTTTTAACGTAAAGAGTTTTCATTTTGAAGCAAAAGGATTTCTGGATAGCACCTTTACCATAGTGTGTCTAGAGCCACCTGGAATGGGGTGAGTGACAATTGGGCTAGGAAGTATTTCCTGAAATATGGCAAAGGATGAGCTACCAGGAGTCTAAAGGCAATACTGAAACCGTTTTCCAAACCCAGCTTCTTCCTACAGACACAAAGTAAAGAAAGAGTTATTTTTCTTAGCCAATCACCTACAAAAACAGCAAGTCTGGGGGGAAGGGAGGGAGGGAAAGGAACGTTTAATTTTCTCTTGTTTAGCAAAGATACGTATTTGAAAGGCATGCAAGATAGAAAAACTCTTCTGCCACCACCACCCCCAAGTTTATTAACCGAATTACCGATCTGTGCGAAATTGGTTGGAACATTAGCCGTTCCTGGGGACCTCCCCACTTTCTGTGGAAACCCTCAAAATGGGTACAAGGGGCCAGGACAATCCATTCTCTAGGCTGCGGTCTCGGAATATTTAAGAGGCACCGACTAATACTTCTAATACAGATCCTGAGGGGCTACAGAAGTGACTTTCAGAGTCCGTTTCTTCCCCTGCGGGTTTGTCCCCTCTTCCTTCTTTGCAGTCCCACCAGCACAGCCTAAAGCCTCCAATCTCGCCTCTCCGACCCCCATTCCGGAAAGTCTCACATCCACCACCACCCCCCAATCAAAGTCCCCTCCCGGTCACCACCAAAGCCTGGAGAAGTGGACCGCACACAATACCTCCCTTATAGGGCTTGAGCTAGGAACTGGGCATGCTCAGTAGCCAAAGCAGATTTTTTTTTCTCTCTCTCTCTCTCTCTCTCTTTTGGTCGCAAGTGCAGCATCTCTCGCAGCCCCACGCCTCTTTCCTCTACCCCAATCCCCAGTCCCCACTCCCCACTCCCAGATCTTAATCACTCTGCTTAACCAGTTTTATGCCGAGTGCTCCCATAGTTCTAAAATGGGGAAAATTAACCCGTCTCTTCCAAACCCCGCCAAATAGTCTCACTTTGGGCTCAAGCCTTACACTTTTGCCTTAAACCCCCAGCCCCTTTCGCGCAGACAGGAAGGGGGAGTGCGAACACTACTGGATCCCAGGAAACGGGTCCCTAGAAGGCTGCACCCAGGATCACCCGCTAGCGAGAAGTATTCCAGGAGCGCTCCGTTCTGCGGTGTGACAATTAGCCAAAGGTACCGTACCTCTCACAGGAACCCCAAGTGCGAGTGTTGCATCTGAATGTCATTGTTGACTCACCCCTCTCCGTCCAGGAATTACTCAATTCCGCGTAGACTCGACGACCCCGTGTCTCGCAGTCCCCCTCCCTCCAGATCCTCCACTGTTTCTTTAGCTTTTCCTGGGTTCTTGGTTGCTCTCAGCAAAACGCCCCGGGTGCGTGCGGGGTGTGTGTGTGTGTGTGTGTGTGTGTGTGTGTGATCCTTCGTTTTTAGGGGGTTGGGGAAAGAGAAAAGACTCGAGTGCGTATCTGTGGTGCGGGGGATGGAGGCCAGTGAACCCGCAATGGGGAAGTGGGGTCTCCGCTTGAAGATTGGGGTCGCTCCTCCCCAGGGGGTGGTTTAGGCAAAAGCTAGGGAGTGTTTGGATGCTGGGAGGAAAGCGCCTTATTTTTCTGGGTGTGTGGGTAGAAGCAGAATCAAGTGGGGGCGTCTGGATGGAGGACTGGGGGCTCAGGAATGTGGGGGTTCGGAGCGGTTGGGTGTCGGGCGGGAGGACCGCCTGTGTACCGGGGGGCGGGGGCGGGGGCGGGGATTCGGCGCGCGTATGTAAAGGTGCAGCCCTTGTGCGAGGGTCCGGGTGCGCGCGCGGTGTCTGCCCGGGAACGCGCGCGCGCGGCTGCCCTCCAGCTCGCTAGCTAGGGTTACTCTGTGGGTTTGACGGGCGAGCGAGCGCAGTGAAGCTCCATTCCGGACCACGTAGAGACCATCGGGAAAACTGCGACGCCAGTCGCAGCGGGGCCGGCCCTGCACAAGACGCCGGGCTTCAGAGGTGGGTGAATTTCCAGCGGGGGCCGCGCGAGCTGCACCGACACCCGCGCTGCCTCTTCCCGGTTCGTCTCGGCACCGCGTGTGCGCGCGCGCGCGCGAAGGGAAGCAGGTAGCTTATTATTTTTAGTTTGAGTCCTGTGGGTTAAGGGGTCGATTGAGTGGACAAAGTGGACGTGGTAGCTAACAACCTCACACACACACACACACACAAACGCACACACTCACACCTACCACTTGCCTGCCCACAACGCGTTCGCCTGTGCCTGAGAACCCAAAAAATCCCGAGTGTCCTCAGCATCCCTGCCCCCTGGGCGGCGGAGGCGACTGGCAAAGTGTCCTGGACTGGCTGCCTGGGCTGTTGGGGCCCCAGCTCTGGTCTGGGCTTTGTTTTCTGCGCTCTACTCACAGTCACTCTGCGTGGACGTGGATGTGGGGCTCCCGGAGGCTGGTCAGAGATTGCTGGCACTCAGCGAGACGGGGAATACAAGAGGAGGAGCCGGTGGGTAACTCTGCAAGCCTTGCAAAGCCGGAAAAAAACCGCTAGCAACGCGACTTTGCTAGGTGCCTACGTTTCGAGCTGATTTCTGGCTTGGTGACCAGGAATGTGTAGCTGGCCAGGGGTGGGGATGAGGGCAAGGCGAGCCCTGGCCGCCACTGATGGCCACAGAGCCACAGGGTCACTTTGCCTGTGGCAGAGGGCTCAGTGACACCCCAGTGCCAATCCCCTCGCGGCCTGAGCTGGCTAGCTATCTCTCCCACGGAACAGCCAGGGCTAAAAAGGGCGACCGAAACTCTGGCGGCTCCCCATTGTGGGACGCGAGAGAGGAGAAATGTGTGCGCAGGGGGGCTTAAGGCCCCCGTGACATCGTGCGCAGCACCCCACCTCCACTCCTCTGCCCGTTAGGCTGCTGCTCTGTCCAGGGACCCGAGAGGGGGCTGCGCGCCGGCTCTGGGCCCCGGGATGCGGCAAAACATTGCGGTACGCGCCAGCGCCTGCAGCCCCTCCAACTGCGTCTCCGCTGGCCCGAGGTAGCGCACAAGGAGCGACAGTGGCCGGGTGTCTCCGCGAACCATCTTCTCCCCCATCCCAGCCTAAGAGGGCTGCCCAAGGTTTCCCCGGTCAGCACCTGCGGAGCCACTTCTACCCACGGACCCCCCGGTGGTGGACTGCGCCCCGCTGGCGGCTGTCTTCTCCGAAGCATGGAGCCCCAAGCACGGCACTGTGCCGGCTGCCAGATCTGTGGCAGGGCTAGATTTGTGCAGTTCCGGCCGGTCGTGGGAGCTAAGCGTCTTGCTGGCACGGAGAGGAAAGACAGGGAGACGCACCATGCTTGGCAGCCTGAGACATGGCTCTTGGTACCCAACTCGTACTTCTTATGATTTTTTGGCCTTTTTTTTTTGTCTTTTTCTCCCATGATTTTCAATGCATGTTTTAAAGGAGACCTACGTTAACGTGTGATTTCTTTGGTTTACATTCATGACCCTTTTTATTCTCTTTCTGGCTGCTTTCTCTGTGGTTTTTCTCTCATATTCTCCACTTCCTTATGCCTCTTGCCCTTTTGGCACCTCTTTCCCTCTCTCTTTGGCGGACCAACTCTTCCTCTTCCTCGCTGGCTGCTCCTCCAGCTGCTGTGGACTTCCTCTGTTTCACAAGAACTGCATTTGAGAACTTCCTAGCTAGCTCTTCCTTGCCCTTCTCTTTCCTCTTGGCTACTCTCTAAGTAGAAATTATTAGGAGGAGGACAGTGTCTTCTGCACTGGAAGATGTGTTTATGCATCTGGTTTTTTTATTTTGATATGAATTCCACTTATTGGATTTTTTTCTTTTTCTTTTTGTTTGCTTTTAGCTTGGTTGCTTTTTGGTTTGCTCGTTTTCGGAGTGAGCGTGGTGGTTGGTAGTTAGTAACAAGAAATGACTCAACTGAACCAAAATAACTCGAAAAATCACATCAACATAAGGCAAAGGAGATCAAGGAAAATTTTGATTTTACAATTAAAGTTGGTTTGATGATGTCATATTTAAGGATTGTGACTTTTTGCATTGCAAATCATTCAGCCCTGGTGAATAGGGGAAATGCATGTCTATAGGCAACCAAATAGGATGACTGCGGGACTGGCCCTCTTCTGAACTCAGCTACTTAAGTTGCAAATCTTCCTGGTAGTGGCTAATGGATTGGCTACCTTGAGACATGTTCCATTTTGCCACTAGCTGATTCCTCATGAGCAAAATAAACAAAGGAGTTTCTGTGACACTTCTTTCTTGCAGTTTTCTCTCATTGTGTGTTCCTGGGCACTTTATTTATTTAATTAATGTCTGCTGGTAACCATATTGAAATTGCAGCCAGCTTCCCATTCTCAATGGGAAAGATTCTCATGCCTCAAATTGCATCACTACAGTGCCTGCTGTTTGAGTTCCTTTTGGTCATCTGCAGGAAGCAGAAGCACTGTGTGTGTATGTGTATTTGTGTATATATGCAGTATATAAGCAATGGGTTGCAGTGGGTTAATTTGCTATGCATTAAAGTCTACAAGAAGTCACTTTTTTGTTGTTATTGTTTTAAATGGGCTGGCAATATTGGGCAGAGGTTTGGGAAGTGACGATTTGTGCATGAAAATGTGTTTCTCGTGGATGTACCTGGTTCTGCAGAGAAAGCTACTCAAAGATTGTGGCCTGTAAGTCCTCTTCCTCAGCAGTGGCAGTCTGTGGTCCAAGGGAAGGAGATAAGGATTTGAGCCAAAGGTGTGTTGCACCAGGATTCAAAGTGGCTAATAAAGAAACCAGGCAGGACTGGAAAGGCAGGACAGATGGTTATGTGGGAGAAAAGGCTGCCTGGAGATCAGCTAAGCAAAGCAGGGCTAGCAGTTCCTCTCTTGCCTTCAGGGACCCAAAGGCAAAAGGTTCCCCCAGCTCCCATTTGGGAGTGGACTGGTAGAATTCTAGATACATACTCTTAATTCACTGGAAAATAAAACTGAGTGATATACTATTTAGTTGTTTTTGTAACCCTACTCCCAGGGTCATCAGTGCTTTTGAAGGGAGCAGCGTATAGGAGTGAACGGCAGAATGGCTATGTGCTTACCAATGGGCTGCTGAAGCTTAGTTGTGGCAGCTTCAGCAAAGGTCTGTTAACTGTTCGCTATGCTGCTATCCAGTCTTGCAGTTGCCATCCTCCTCTGAAGCCTGGCTCTTGCAAGGTCTTTACTCAGTCTGTTTTATGTAGCTCAAGCCTGGAAAATGGATGTCTACTAATTGTACTGCCTTTGTGGTGCAAATGACACGGCATACCTGGTGACCTCCAGGCTGGCATTTGAGTGGCAAATAGGAAGCTTTAAGGCCTGAGTTCAAGGGCAGAGTTTGGTGATCCAAGTTAACAAAGAATTCACATTGTTCAGGTTTAAGTCTGATTAATAATCTGTTTTGCTATTGTTTGTTACATTTTCTGCATATGTAGATTTTGTATCAACCGCAGGTTTGGAAATAAAATGAGTGACATTTTGTGGTTAGTGTCTGAGTGCAAACATTTGGAGTTTTGGGTGATTGAAAAATACAAGGCTGGTAATTATATCCACGTGTTCACTATGATATGATTTAAACACTAATAATTTTTCAAGCCATCGCCATTGAAAAAATGTTTTCTTTTTATTTTTTAGATAATTTCTCTTTATTCAGAAGCATAAAGTTGTTTGCCGATTTGCAAGAAGATGTTTCTTTGGCTCTTTCTGATTTTGTCAGCCCTGATTTCTTCGAAAAATGCAGATTCTGACATCTCAGTGGAAATTTGCAATGTGTGCTCCTGCGTGTCAGTGGAGAATGTACTGTACGTCAACTGTGAGAAAGTTTCAGTGTACAGGCCAAATCAACTGAAGCCACCTTGGTCTAATTTTTATCACCTTAATTTTCAAAACAATTTTCTAAATATCCTCTATCCAAATACATTCTTGAATTTTTCACACGCTGTATCCTTGCATCTGGGAAATAATAAACTGCAGAACATTGAGGGAGGAGCCTTTCTGGGGCTCAGTGCATTAAAGCAGTTGCACTTGAACAACAATGAATTAAAGATTCTCCGAGCTGACACTTTCCTTGGCATAGAGAACTTGGAGTATCTCCAGGCTGACTACAATTTAATCAAGTATATTGAACGAGGAGCCTTCAATAAGCTCCACAAACTGAAAGTTCTCATTCTTAATGACAATCTGATTTCATTCCTTCCTGATAATATTTTCCGATTCGCATCTTTGACCCATCTGGATATAAGAGGGAACAGAATCCAGAAGCTCCCTTACATTGGCGTTTTGGAGCACATTGGCCGGGTCGTCGAATTGCAACTGGAAGATAACCCTTGGAACTGTAGCTGTGATTTGTTGCCTTTAAAAGCTTGGCTGGAGAATATGCCATATAACATTTACATAGGCGAAGCTATCTGTGAAACTCCCAGTGACTTATATGGAAGGCTTTTAAAAGAAACCAACAAGCAAGAATTATGCCCCATGGGCACAGGAAGTGATTTTGATGTCCGCATTTTGCCTCCATCTCAGCTGGAAAATGGCTACACAACTCCCAATGGTCACACTACTCAAACATCCCTGCACAGATTAGTGACCAAACCACCAAAAACAACAAATCCTTCTAAGATCTCTGGAATTGTGGCTGGCAAAGCCCTCTCCAACCGCAATCTCAGTCAGATTGTGTCTTATCAAACCCGGGTGCCACCTCTCACACCCTGCCCAGCGCCTTGCTTTTGCAAAACTCATCCTTCAGATTTGGGGCTGAGTGTGAACTGCCAAGAGAAAAACATACAGTCCATGTCTGAACTGATACCGAAACCTTTAAATGCCAAGAAATTGCACGTCAATGGCAATAGCATCAAAGATGTGGATATCTCAGACTTCGCTGAGTTTGAAGGACTGGATTTGCTGCATTTAGGCAGCAATCAGATTACAGTGATCAAAGGAGACGTATTCCACAATCTTACTAATTTGCGCAGGCTGTATCTCAATGGCAATCAGATTGAGAGACTCTATCCTGAAATCTTTTCAGGCCTGCATAATCTGCAGTATCTGTATTTGGAATACAATTTGATTAAGGAAATCTTAGCAGGTACCTTTGACTCCATGCCCAATTTGCAGTTATTGTACTTAAACAATAATCTCCTAAAAAGCCTGCCTGTTTACATTTTTGCCGGAGCACCCCTCGCCAGACTGAATCTGAGGAACAATAAATTCATGTACCTGCCTGTCAGTGGAGTCCTTGATCAGCTGCAGTCTCTCACACAGATTGACTTGGAGGGCAACCCTTGGGACTGCACTTGTGACTTGGTGGCTTTAAAGCTGTGGCTGGAGAAGTTAAACGACGGGATTGTTGTGAAAGAACTGAAATGCGAGACACCTGTTCAGTTTGCCAACATCGAACTGAAGTCCCTCAAAAATGAAATCTTGTGTCCCAAACTTTTAAACAAGCCATCTGCATCATTCACAAGCCCTGCACCCGCCATTATATTCACCACCCCGTTGGGACCCATTCGAAGTCCTCCCGGTGGCCCAGTGCCTCTATCTATTCTAATATTAAGTATCTTAGTGGTCCTCATTTTAACTGTCTTTGTTGCTTTTTGCCTTCTTGTTTTTGTGCTGCGACGCAACAAGAAACCCACAGTAAAACATGAAGGCCTGGGGAATCCGGATTGTGGTTCCCTGCAGCTGCAGCTACGGAAGCACGACCACAAAACCAATAAAAAAGACGGCCTGAGCGCAGAAGCTTTTATTCCACAAACCATAGAACAGATGAGCAAGAGCCACACCTGTGGCTTGAAAGAGTCAGACACCGGGTTCATGTTTTCAGATCCCCCGGGACAGAAGGTCATTCTGAGAAATGCGGCCGACAAGGACAAAGATTTACTGCACGTGGATACCAGGAAGAGACTGAGCACAATTGATGAGCTGGATGAATTATTCCCTAGCAGGGATTCCAATGTGTTCATTCAGAATTTTCTTGAAAGCAAAAAGGAGTATAATAGCATAGGTGTCAGTGGCTTTGAGATCCGCTATCCAGAAAAACAGCAAGATAAAAAAAACAAGAAGTCATTGATAGGTGGCAACCACAGTAAAATTGTTGTGGAGCAAAGGAAGAGCGAGTATTTTGAACTGAAGGCAAAACTTCAGAGTTCCCCTGACTACCTACAGGTCCTTGAGGAGCAAACCGCTTTGAACAAGATATAGGTCATTCAATCCAACTTCATACAGAGGACATTTATTTAATGATGAAAGTGCCTTTTGTTGACTTCTCACTTCCAAATACTATGTTATCAATAGGCATAGAGGCAGGTGTTTCCAAGGGTGTTTCATTAACTGTAGCTGCAAAGATGTGTCAAGTGGAAGAGAATATCCTTAATAGATTTTACTACAGAAAACCTATACTGTGGAGTTCTGTGGGGATACTGGGAACTCTGTTGCCAAAGGGATGCTTTATATACATAATACACTGAATTTAACCTCAAGAGGCAAATCTGTTTTGTACCCCAATGCAAAACCTTCATCTCTTTGTGCTTTGTAAAGCAAACTCAAGAAAACTGGTACTAGTATTGGTACTTCAGCTGGGTCCTTCATCTTGCACGTAGATTAAACTGATAGAACTGGAATAATCCTTTTGATTTGTGGCATTGTAACAGCTCTGTGTAAAGATTATCTGAAAAGTGTAAAAAAAGCATGCAAAGAGAGAACATTCAATAGTATTTGTAAATCGGTAACCTCTATGGCCTGCATCTTGAAACTGCTGGATTTATCATGTTAAATTGTACAAATATTGTTTAAAATATACCATGCATTACATAACTATAAAATAAATCTGAACACTTTAAGCATTACCTGTCTATACAGAAAAATCTAAAAGAGAAAACAATCAATATGAGTTATATAGCATTTGTGGTGATCTAAAGAAATATGTTTATCAGAATTAAACATGGCTCAAATTAAAGTGACACTAGAGTTTGTTCTCAGTTATGTGAAATAACCCACAATCCTTAAAGGTTGTCCAAACTTAGCAAAGTGCTTACCATGTGAGCGCACCCAAAGCTATTTTTGTAACATAATTCATATTTATGAAATACTTTGTATACTAAATAGGAAGATATGTACTCCTTAATATGTATTTAATATGCCTGACTTGTTCTCCTGATCACAGTGAATTTATCAGTAAGTATAAATTTAGATAGAAAAATATACTAAAGTGAAACTGAAGCTAATGTGTACAGAAATATTTTGGACTTTGTGATCAGGTATAAATTAAAAACAGAAAAAGCAAAAAAAAAGAAAAGAAAAATACAAAAAACTCAGTTCTGTGCTATTCTTGTGAATCTAGCATATTATCTTCATATTCGTTGCCAATTGTGCATTTTGAAATAGTTTCCTTAGTTTTATAGTATTGTGTCTGGGGCAGTCATTATTTGCTGTCAGTTGTCTTGCTTTTCAGGATTCTATGAGCTTAATTCAAATAGTTTTCACTACAAATATTAAAAAACTAATGACTAGGTAAATAGTATCTTATATGCATCAGCATCCTGTTCTTTCATCATTCTGACTACTATCAGATAATCTAGTAGAACTATAAACATCATGGTAATCTTGGCTCTCAAAGTCACACTGTAAAATGCTTGCATTGGTCTCAGATGAGCTCACAGTCTGCAACTACAAATGATATGCCCCTATGTTTGCTTGTGATGTTAAATTCTAAGTCAAAACTGGTCAAAAGAATGAAGTATCTGATAATCAGTGATATTTAAAGACTTTTTAGGAGCTCTTAATTAGCAAATTGATATCCAGCAATGCATTGCCTTCTCGGCCAGCTTGTGTTATATGTGTGTGTGAGTGACATCCATCTCTTATGGATTGCTATATTAATCAGTTAAATAACCGAGAAAGTAAACATCCACATTCTTCATGAATTTCAGTGGCAGATGTTTTTGTGAAGCTTCAAAATGATAAAAGTTGTAATAGCAATTAGTTGATTAAGCACTAATTTCAGGGCTGGGTGTTTGTTTCAAGAATTTTTTTTAAAAAAACATGGCATTCTTGGAAAAGTGTGTGTGTGTGTGTGTGTGTGTGTGTTTGTGTGTGTTTGGATATGTATTCATACGTATAGATAATTTGGAGATTTTTAAAATAGGAAAAAATCTCCATATGTATGTGCTGGTGCTCTTAAAACTTTAATGTGTAATTTTAATTTTCATGACAATGTCTGTGAATACTTTACATGAATATAAAAAGTCCAAACAAATAATTGCTTCCTGATCTCAAAAGAAAAGACAAGATGTGTGCTCAACAGCTTGTATTCATCTGCAATTTCATAAGGACTTTTAATATGCCATTACCATGCATGCATGCATCCATGGATTAAAGGGCTTCTAATGCATACTGACAGGATAAAGATGCAAAGGCTTCAAAGAAAGTGTTTTAGTTTATCCTGTCAATAAAGTATGGATTGAGGAATCTTAAGGAGACGTTTATGGGAGGAAACAGAAAGCTCCATCCATGATCTGGGGATAAGAGGTCATTGGGATGATACTTTTAACTCAGTGTGGTGACGCTTTGAAGATGTTTCAAGGCTTCTGCAGAATTTTCAGTGGCAAGAGTACCAGACATCATCTCAAAGCTTGCTGTAGTATATTGGCTCTTTCATATCCTTCTGCCGAAAAGTGTAAATGTTCAAAAATTTATAGGAAAAAAAGTAATTAAATGTATGTGGTTATTTGGAAGTTCTTATTGTAAATGAAAGTAACAAATCCTTGGTTAAGGCTGATATACTTTCCTTAACCAAAGTCATTGTGCCTACATTATACAGTGTATACAATTTTGCACCTGTTTCTCATTAGTTCTACTTGTACATTTTATGATATTGTAGAGTTAGGTTTAAGTTCTGAGTTGAGTACATCAGTTCAAATACTGTATCTACATTTTGTTGGCTTCGATTTTATCCTTGATGTTAGTTTAACCCCTTGAGGGATGACATGTACGTTGGTACAGCATTTTTAGTAGAACTTTGATTCGAATCTTGAAAACCCAAGAAGTGCTCATTTCTAATGTGGTCTGACACATGGTGGGCTTCTTGGAATTGTATTCATGTCTATGAACTGTGTTAGAACAGTTGCAAGGGAAACTAGATATTATGAAGTCAGTGAAGGGGTTGAGATAATATATTGTGTCCGTGTAATATAAATCAAGTTTTAAATTATTTTTTTATTAAATAAATAAAGATGATTCAATTCTTTAAAGTAAATCTTTGTGTAATTTTATGAGAAAGCAGCTATTAAAGTACAGTGATTCAAGTCTATAAGGCAATTTATATTCTATATTTAGTTTTCCATTGTGAATAATAAAGTGAATAAATATATTAATTAGTCATTTCACACCATCTTTCTTTTGTTGCTTTTTTAAAAAAACATTTAATTTTATAAGCCATAAAGATGCATAATTTATACGGGGCATGGCCTCATGAGTAATATCAACAGGTATTTCATAAATAGCAGAATACATCTAGAAATATGGTGATAAATTATAATGTCATTTGCATGACTTTTATATTGACATTGTATGACATGAGCACAGTGAGGTGTTTCTTTGTTTTGTTATTGTTGTGGCATCCAAAGAGTTGGGGAGAAAAATATATTAAGAATGTATTTATAATCACTATTTTGAAATAAAGTAAGGAAAATGCATTGTATTGTTTTTATCCTGATTTGACTTTTAGTATTTTAGGTTAGTTTGTAAAACAAAAAATAAGCAATGCTATAAAATCTAATGTAAATCACAAAAAGGAACTGTTTTAATGACTTTTGTTTGCTTTTAATTACATCAAGATATTAGAATTTATTAAATGCCATTTTTATGAAAGTATTAATAAAATTATTTGCTACAATGGTATTTCTGAAGCCACAGTTTGTTAAATATATCTATATTTCCATTATTTTTAGATGAAATAAAATAGTAAACAAACATCATATTGCTCAGATTTGAGGGTCAGATATATAGCTTTAGAATACTGTATGTATCCCACCTAATTGTTAAATCTCTGTTAAAAGATGCTTTCTTTACAAACATCCTTGCAATCTGCTTTCCTCCCCACTGCCAGCCCCTTTGGAGAAGAATGAAGCAATGCCAACTGTGACACACTTTGATTCTGGCCCATTGTCATTAATCTGCTGGAATCTGACTTAACTTCAGAAAAGCAAATATTAGGACTCAGTCTTAACTATCCAAATAATTTTAGAAACAAACTTTGAGAACTTTCTATTTCATGGCCAGCATGACTCATTATAAATTAGTTACCCATTTATGGGGCAAATTGTGATTTTTGCCTGTTTCTTTTCCTGAAGACCTAAATTACCAGTCCACAGTTACTGTGGTCAAGGAAAATGAAACAATTGCATTAAGGAGAATTTAAGGGCAGAGAGTATACACACATGGAGTTGGCCAATAATATTGGTTAGGGCACTTAAGAGAAATAAACATAGAATGGAATATAGGAAGCATAATTAAGATTGTTATGGCCTATCTACACACAGCTATGCTAAAAGTATGAACAGTATAGGTCGCATATGCAAGTACCTTTGGGCTAAAGGCCTGTGTGTCATAAGATACAACATGAAATTTTGTTAGTTGAGTTATGAATCTAGAGCACAGGACAGGATCTAGGCACTCTGTTATGTAGACAAATGGCACCAAATCCAGCCTTGGCTTTCTTTCCAGTGTTCATTAAATTAGTCAGCATGGTCAGATGGGCTGAACTAAAATATCCTGTTTGTCACCTAACTTACTGGGAATAAGTGTGGATATATATCCAGTTCATCTTATAATTGTTAACTTTCAATTTAGGATTTCCTGAGGGTCTGTCCTTTGTTAAATTAAAAGTGGATGGAAGGTCAAGGAACTTTAATAATTTATTCTAGCCCTTAATGTAATTTTGATATTTTATTTATTTATTCATTCATTCATTTCAGTTTAGTTTTCATTAGTTGAAATGATTGCATTTGTAAGCATGAAATTGAAGGAAGGAAATTGACTTCTTACATGAAATAATGTTATATTTAAAATGTTTTAAAAATAGCTTCTTGTTCATATGTCTACAGAGGAAATAAAGTAGAGCTCTGAAACACTTGAATATTTCAGGCTTTTCATTAATAATTATAGGATCTCCTACTAGAGAACCCAGAACCAATAGAAAATTACATAATTCTCCATTTTAATTTACTTTTAGTTTAGCACTTCAATAGATATAGATTCAGAGGATTCGATAATAAAGCAAAAACGACAAATCACTAACTTAATTCAAAAGCCTCATGAATGAGACTTTCAGAGAGATAACTGCAAATCTGTAATGAATTATTGCTTTTTAGTTAGAAGAAGGGTAATGTCTTTCAAAATTTCTCCATATTTCTCTAAGTTGGTTACTTCACTACACCTGGTTAGCAATCTAAGAAGGCCATGTTGTGTGGGGGATATTGCTCATGAAAACATTTGAAAATCGCAGTAAGTTCTGTTCTCCTTCCTAAAACTTGACATTGTATATTGCCATCAGTGTTTCATGTAAACTGAATCTTTGTGTTGCAATTCTGGAGCTGGTATGCAGTAACTTTAATGCTGTTTTCACAAATAAAAGTCTTTCTTATAGGTCACATTTGTAGCCATTCAGTGTGTTTATTAGTGGGAAACTCAAATTCCAAAAAAGAAGAATGCAAATATTATTGTTTTTACATTATACAATTATTCTATTAGTTTATATGGATAGGCACACCCTACCTAAATATATTCACACACACACACACACACACACACACACACAGGAAGAGCAATACATAAAAACAGTGAATTATGCGCAGAGGGAAATACCCAGCTGGTGTTAACAGTTAAAATGTTTTTGCATAACTAGCTAGATTTTCTGAGGAACAGTGGGAATCAGGGTTCAAATGATAATCATCATGCTTTTGGCTTTCACTTTCAATTGAAAGCTGACCATTGTGCCCTATATGGTAGAAATTAGGCCCACTTATGTCACGTTTCAGTAATGTCTGTTGTCATTGGATTTGAATTTTCTGTTCTTTATTTATTAATTTTTTAATCATCTTTAACAATAATAAAAGAGCAGCACCTCGTTACCCTCAGGTAACCAGCCATTGTGCAAAACAATACTCATGGCCCCCCACAAACACAATTCAGAGAACACTCTGCAGGCATTTAGATCCAAAATAAGGAGACCAGGGTGAGGAATTGGTTAAAAATTACTCAATTTTTTTGAAAGAATAGTTTGTTGAAAATTAAGACTAAAGAGCTGATATCTGCATTATGATCAGAGAAGGAAAGAGCAAAGGAATATATAGAGAAAAATATTTACTTACCATATATAACCCAATTGCTGAATAACCATCACGGAAACATGTCAAATTCCACTTGTCTTTCTCTTTATAGTTTCCTCTGTTTCCTTAACTTTCATTTCCTTCAAATGACTATGAAATTAAGTCTATGCCAATACAACAGTAGTTCAGGTTTTTTGGGTTTTTTTTTTTTTTTACAGAATTCACTGGACAGAAAATGCATTTACTTACTTTTTAGCCTCCATGGATTTTTTCCCCCATCTGGTCGGCTGACATTATTAACTGACTGACAGTCAGGGCCTTCTGAGATGGCATTAGCTGGATCATAATGAATAGCATTTTTGCTTAATGAGAAAAAGAGGAAAACATACACATACAGGATTTTGAGAGGGAGCAAAATAAATCATACAAATATGCAGTTTCCCAAACTTGCAGTGAAATGCTGTTAAGCCTTCTGGGTTTTTTCCCCTTTTAAAAAAATTCTTCCAGATATTTGAGTACCGTAAAAATTACCAACTATCTGAGAAGCCATTTCCTCCGTGAACCCCCAGGAAGCCGTGTATCTGCCATGGATCTCCTTGCTCCGTAGCAGGATATGTCATATTTGCCAAGTCTTCCCTGCTGGAAATTGTTCTCTTCTGCTGTTAAGAACAGCCAACACCATCTACGGATGGCAGGGACTAGCTCAGGAAAAATTTTTTCACTGGTTTGGGAGGTAGTAGCAATAAGCACACAAAAGCTAAGATTCTAAGTGTAATTTTACCACAGTGGTCATCACTTCAAATGCATATGTTTGCATATTGTATTTTTTGGTGTTCCTCAGTGACCCTCCAGCCCTTACTTGCAACTCGGCATGTTATTCATCACTCTCCTTCAGAAGTGGAAACAAGTCTCATCCTGGAAACTGTTATTTATAGAAAGAAATATCATGATTTCTTTGCCTATTTCCTTCTGCAACATCTAGAAATATAAAATTTTAGTGCACTAAGTGATGGGTTTCAAAGGAAGTCCTTCTGGCATAAAACTAATTACAAGAAGATAGAGTTAGATATCAGAAAAAAGTCAACTTTGGAAAGCTATTTCTTGTGTTTTCGTTTTCTATGAGAGTTCAGTGCCTTAGCTTGAGCTGTACCCAAAGAAATCAGTTTTCCCTCGAGTCCTTGCAGGAAGTACAGAAGTATATTATTGCTGATATGTTGGTCAGGTTTGTCACATATTATCCTAAACGTGGCTGTTATTTTCTCCTTGCACTATACTTCAGAAAATATTCATTTGCTCAGATTTGGCTCAGCTGCTCAAATGCGGCTGTATCAATTCTCACCTTGAAAATTCACAAAGCATTTTTTCCTACATGTAAATCAACAGTTACACAGAAATGGGCATCAGAAACTGCTTAAAATATTAGGGTTGGAAGGATGGAATGTGTCCTTTAGAAAAGAGGGCTTTAAGAAAAATCAAAATGTAGACATGTTATTAAAATTACAGTGAGGCCAACACCTCCCTTCAAACTAGTTCACTTTTCTATGGTCTTCCATTTTGTGCAATATGAAGGAATCAGAGCTCAGCTGAGAGGCAGCATTTCCCCTTTGTGTTTAGTCTTCTTTCTTGTCTAATCTGTCTTGCAGCATAGAATGCATGATCGCTAACTTGCATAATTAATCATAAGGGTGTATTTAATTTTAGCTGGTCATCTGAGTAAAAATACATTGGGGAAGGACAGTTTATTTCATGATCTTCTTACTTTAGTAGATTGGGACTGCACTACATGGTTGAAGAATCGTGAGGTTCAGTGTTGATTGACTTACACAGGAAGATGGGATATATTCACTCATTGAATTTTAAAGTCTGTCAGTTGGTCCTGATCCCTTCTCTTTTCGTAGAGTAACTAGGGTAGAAAGGACAAAATGACAAAACTTAGTCACATATGTTGCAACCAATTTGGTCTAGGATCTGATTCTTCTGACACATATAAGATGACCTTATTTCTGTTTTACTACCAGACTTGGAAGTTCCAGAGAGGAGAATGAGGATCCATGACTGAGGGTAAAGGGAAGCATTGTTTTGTAGCATAAGGCCATTTTCTGTAAATTTTTAGAGCATCTTATAACTAGAATGAACAAGATACAAAATACAGGATTTTTTAATCCATGGAACTGTCCAAGGTGAGAATTGTTCTGACAAGAACAAGAAAGATAGATGTTACACAAGAAAATGTATTGAATGCAAGGTGATCTTAGAAGATGGGATACTTTTCACTCTAAAGATTCTCTGGTGTGTACAATCATTCAACTCAAAATCACCCAATGTCTCTTGCCCTAAATATTCAAATGCTTGATTCATTATAGTTTAATTAGTAACAGAGGGTATGTATTAGAAGTTACAATTACAAATCAATGATCCTAAAATGCCAGTTATATATCAAGTATCATGGTACATATGAAACATATAAATTCCCCCTAATTTGTAATGTTTTCTTGTTAAATGTCAGCATTCCAAATAAAATCTCTTACATTTAATATTTTTACGAAGGAAAAAACAATTTCCTTTGTACATTGCACTGAAGATGGCACTCTAGTAACAACCTCATGCTGGAAAGGATCAGATGTGCTTTTATTCATTATTTCAACCTTAAATTTCAATTTTGAGGTGTGTTCTTGAACCTGACAAGTGGGACACAGAGGATAGTTTCTTGTGGTATCACTATCACTCATTGGAGTTTTGCCTCAATTAAATAGAACCAAATTTTATGCCAAAAAACTGTGGTTATAACTCAGAACCATCTAAATTATAAAAAAAAGATATTCTGAGAACTATTTATTTATATTTTGTACCACAGAAATAGAAAAAATTTAAAAAACCGACTTGAAGAATTTTTGTTTGTTAATTTGGGCCATTGTATGTTTTTAAATATTCTAGGTACATTTGTATAATTTTCAGGCTTTAAATGTAACTCTGAGTTTTTAAAATTCAATACTGTTAAACAAATCCCATTAAATATGTTTCCTGTGCTTTTCCCTTTAACGACAAAGCATACCTGCAGGTACCAGTAACTCACAGAATTTGCACATTTATACTGTGGAATCATATTTCACTTCTAAAGAGATATATTGTTAAATATGTAATAGCTTCTGTCGATTATGTTTAGGCAGAGAAGAACATAAGGATCTAAAATAATTTGTTTTGAATTGCTACTGACATTTCAAGGTGTCTGCCAGAACAGGAGTATTAACCGACTGGCTTTCCCGTCCCTTCAACTCACAAATTCACCCATGCCATCACTTCACCATGCCTGTGCAGCCCTGTAGCTCCTCATTCAAACACCCTCTATTCTGACACTGGCCTTGTGTCCTTACTCCCCTTAAAACTCTGATTCTGTTTAATGTTTATTCTTCAAATTGACATTCAGGTAGCAGATTTACATGCAGCTAATCCACATGTTCTCTTATTTACTTTCCAGTCACTGAGACATGCTACCCAACAACCACAAGTTAAAGCCAGGACACTGTGGAGTGACAAAGGGGCATGACAGAGGAGAAACAACTCATGGCTGGAAGGCTGGAAGGAGAGAGCGAGAGATCAAGGCAAGAGGGAGAGAGATGAACTCTTCCAGGCCACTTTCCCTGTGACCCACCTCTTCAAATCAGGCTTTAACTTCCAACATCACATTTAGCTTAGAACTCATGGATGGACCTATCCACTGCTGAGTATCCATGCCCATTATTCAACCACCACTAAAAATCCAAGAATATTTAGGAAGACATCTATGTATAAGTCATAACACATGCTGTCTTGGTTACTTTTTTCTCATTGTTGACACAAAATACCTAATGCGCAAAGTGAAGGAAGGAAGAGTTTATTTAGCTTACAATTTTTGGAGGTTTCAGTCTATACTCAGCTGGCTCCAAGTCAGTTTGGCAGTTGATCGTGGCAGCCACAAGCAACAAGAGTGAATATTGTAAAGAAGGGAAAAGAATGCCTCCTTATCTGATCTCTTACATTGTATGCCAGCTGCCCATCATTGGGCTGGTGCAGCACTCACACTTCCAGTCCCAGTGCTAGACAATAAACCAATCACAAATGCTAGATTCAGCCACCTCCATGACTGCTTGAGGCTTGGAGGCCACCGAGCCACAAACCATAACACATACACACTAGATATAGAAGTTTTACAGTGATAATTCATTGTTTTAAGAATATCAAAGAGTTGGCTGGGGATTTAGCTCAGCGGCATCAGCACCTGACTTGCAAGTTTGCAGTTGTGAGTTCAATCCCAGGTACAAAAAAAAAAAAGTATCAAAGTGTGTGAGAAGAAAACACATTAGTAGAACAAATGGCTTCACAGACCTGTGACAAACAGAGGCTTCCCTCAGTATTCACTGGTCTTATCACACATAGAGTTGATACAACTAAGATCAGTGGGGACTCCAAAAGAATGAAACCTATTCTCAAGAAGTCCCATGTTAATTGACCCTAGTGGCATTCATTCATTCAAATTTATTCATCTGGGAAACTAGCAATGCCTGAAATGAATCAGTCACAAAGAGAGTATCCTGGGGAAATGACCTTTATATTAATGTCCAGAAAAGGAGTTCAAATTGTTTCTGGAGAGAGGATTGTAGAAGATATATGAGCCTAAGGAAGCAACACGGAGTAATACAGCAATATGGGAAGTAGTTCCTTAAGTGGTGCGATGTCATAGGCTAAGAGTCAAGTAGAAAATACTAGTAACTTTGTAGGCCATATAGTGATTGTTACAGCTAGACAGCTCTGCCCACGTGTCACGAAAGCTGCCGTAGATGACGTCTAAATGGATAAGTATGTCTGTGCTTCTGATAAAATTTTATTGACAGAAAGAAGTGAGGGACAAATTCTATAGGCCATAGGTTTTGACCCCAAGCTTAGATCACATGGAGTTTGGAAGCAGCCTGACTTGAATATAGACTCTTCAGGAGTTGAACATAAACTGGATAGGAGGGTCAAAGTTAACAGCAGAATCAGGTAAGATGCCATCCACTGGGATGAGCAGTTATTGAGGAGGGGGCAGGTGAGGAGGGTAGATATCTAGGAAGTCAGAGGTCCATTTTGATGTCTTAAATCTGCAGCGCTGAGATTGTTCAGCTGTTAAGTAAGCAATTGACTTTGTCTGACAGGAGCTTCTGGGAACAATTTAGGCCTGAAACACATTTGACAATCATCATCATTGACACATAAGTCATAAGAGAAATGGAATCACAGAACGAGAAAACAAAGACTAGCAATGGATACAGGGGCTTTAGAGACAATTTTCACTGCCCTCTGTGCCATACACGTTCTGCATCAAAATCACCTGAGGTTCTTGTTAAAATACAGAGCCATGGGCCCCGCCCAGAATTTCTGCCCAGGTGTGGGGATTCTATATCTTCCACAATTATTATTTATAATAAGTTGTAAGAATCCTTGCTGTAGAGATAACTCAGAAGAGAAAGCTCCCTCAAAATAAAAATAGCCATTGGACAGCTCTGGGGTCCTGGGAGCAAAGAGGTAAGGACATTCCAAAAGGGACTCAGTGACTGTGTGTAACCTGGATTGCTGAGAGACATTCATACCACCCAGCCAGGCTCTTCTTTTCTGTGAGGGTTGCAGACCAGACAGATGTGAGGACAGATGTAAGACTCCAAAACCTAACAGGTGACAGAATTTCATGTGGCAATTCACAGAGGGAAAGAAAGAGATGTGAATTGATGGACAAGAATGAAGACCAGAGTGCTGGGAAAGGTGGAAGCAAAAAATCAGTGGAGGAGGACTGAGATTCCAAGGGGCATGCAAGGAAACAGTAAAGCAAGTAGGATAATAATACCCAGAGCAGGAATACATGGAGTCTGTTCCAGGAAGGCAACAGAGGTGGGTGTGGGAGACAACTTGAGTGACTCCCCTTAAATGCAGAATAATTACTGCAGCTTTGATTATATGGAGACATTTCCTTATACCGATATGCACTGAGCTCACTATGGTATTTCCTTCTCTCTTCAGTTGGCTATAAGCATTGGAAATAAGGCTAGCCGAGGTATTGGTACTTAATCTCTAAAGCCATCAGACAGTATCCTGGTTCCTTGCATAGTGCTCTTCTAAAATATACAAGCACAGCTGGATGGTAAAGCCAGTCAGCTCCAGGAACACAAACTGGGTATGAGCTTCAAAGTAAAAAGGCTAAGACTCCCCAAGGCACAAACAGTTACATATTAGAAAGGGAAGTAACAGCTCCTAAAACAATTCTGTTGTAACCTTAATTGAATTATGCAAATTGATCCTTTTGAATATCCTTATCTCTGCATATAGCAGAGATGCCTTTCTCCCACCTGGGCAGGCAGCTCAAATTACTCAGGTAATCCTCCCACCCCCACCACCCCCACCCAGCCATCCTCTCTGTCACTCATCCTTGAGCCACCCCCCTTCTTTACAAGATAACAAATTTTGGGAGAGGCCCAGGAGCAGGGCCTTTGTCCACACATCCTCACGGGGATTGGATTTAGGACCCCTTGGCTGCCCTTAACTTGGAATATGTTTTGGTGTCTTTACTCTCACTGTGGGTTGCACTGGAGGTGGTAGATTGGAATTAACTTGTTGGGACTCCAATAACATTTCAGTGAGATTATAAATAGAACGTTTTGGATTGTGAGGAAGACTGGAGAAGGGATTATAACATTTAGATGACTGTACACAATATTGGGATTGCAATAGTGGGCTGTTTGCAGGAGCTCACGGAATTCAAGCGTTTCTTAGGTCTTATGTCTGGTAGTCCCATCCTATCATGGGGAGGAATGGCAACATGGGAGTTTCAGCTGTTTGCTGTGAGCTTTGAATTGGAATCAGAAGACTCCTCTCCCACCCTGTCCTGCCATGCCAGTGTCTCCTTAACAGAGCACATTCTTTAAATTCCAGTTAGTGTACATTCACTGAATGCCTGCTATCTATGTTTTTGTTGCTACGGATGCTGAAAGAAGCAAGAGTTGGACCAAGTCCTAGCTGCCTTGGAGTCCATAACCTAGTGGAGAAAGCAGGTGTGAAAATGACTGAATAACTAGAACATCGCACTCTTGATGAAGGCAATGTGCTGCACACCAGACGCTCGCCTATGCAAAGAAAGCGGATCTGTGGTGCAGCCTGAGACCAGGCATTGGGAACCTGGGTTTGATTTTGGTAGGAGGAGAGAAGATCCAACTGCTAAAACAGCTGGTGTGAGAGCAGGGAGGGGAGGGTGAGCCTTGTGTGCTCAGGAGACTAGGTGGGTCACTGCACCTGAAGGGTGAGCTTCCTGAGGGACATCCTCACTGCTTACCTGCCAAGTCGTGTGCACCTGGGTGAGTCATGCGGACCTCAGGCTCAACAACGCCGGACTAGCGCCATCCTTTTCCCTGTGCTGAATACTCTGCCAGTGCTTGCAACCTCCCGGGCAGCGCCTTAGAGGGCCTACTCCAAGCAGAATCCTGGACATGATAGTGAGTGGCCTCCCTAATCTTCCCTTCGCATCATCAAGGTCTGAGGATTCTTTCCCAGTTTTCTCCCTCCCACCCACTGTCACCTCAAGGGTCCTCTAAGACTCCTGCCGATGTCTTCCTGTTGCTTCCCAGCCCTCTCACGAGTTTCCGTTTTGTACACAAGATCAGCCACAATCATCTTAAACTTCAAGTCACATTCAAGACCCTTGAGTGACTTCCTTTTGCCTTTGCTGTAAGATTAAAATAGCTGAAAATCATTTTCATTTATTGGCGCTTATTACATTCTGATCTCAGAAACATTTAGGGTATGTTAACTTTTATTTTTCTTTCTTTTTTTTTTCTTTGAGTCAGCTCTCACTGTTGCTTGAACTGCACATTGTTATTTTATTGTGCACACTCAAAATGTACAGCAAGATACTTTGATTTACATAGTGAAATGATTGCTACCACCAAGCTACATAATCTATCCATCACATTCCGTAGTGATTTTTCTATGGTTTGTGGTAAAAGCACACAAAATACACTCTCTCAGCAAACATTCAGTATATGGTATTATTAACCATAGTTTGCACACTATTAGATCTCTAGAGTTCTTTACCCTGAAGTTTGTACTATTTGTTCTACATCTCTTCATTTCTTCCTCATTTCTGGTCACCAGACTTCTTTTGTTTCCTAGGAGTTTACAGACTGATCATACTACTACAGATTGAGCATATAAATGACATCCTGCAACATTTTTTCTTTCTTTTACTGAATTATTTCCTTAATCATAAAGTACCACCTGCTCACTGGTATTGTAACAAAGAGAAGTATATTATTTTTGAAGACCAAGTATTATTCCCTTTCATGTATAATGTATACAATATTGGAATGGATAGAGTGTAGCTGCACATATTTATGAATCACAGCACAAGAAAACATTTACAAAACATATAGTGATCAATCCAAAGAAACTAGCACCTACATCTCCACAAATGCTCACTTTACGCCAAAAATCCTTAAACTACTCCCATCTAGTTATTTTTAAAACATACAATAGCTGGATGAGGTGGTGCATGCCTGTAGTCCCAGCACTCAGGAAACTGAGGCAGGAGGATTCCCACTGCTTACAACTGCCCTGGACTATGTAATGAGTTTAACGCCTGCCTGAACTATGCAGTAAGAGCCAGTCTACAACACATGTGCAAAAGCCCACTGCACCTCAGATCACCTGAATGTGAACCCCTTGTATAACCATTTTTTAGTACCTGTTCTCCAACCTCTTTCTACCCATCTTGCCTTTCCTTTTCTATCCCTTTCTTTTCCTAACCTCTAATGACCAAGTCTTCTGCCTAATTCCATGAAGTCACCTGTTTCCCTTTCACATATGAGGAAAACCAGACAGCAATTATCTTTCTGTGTCTAGCTCATTTAACACAAAAACATAATTTTCATCCATTCTTAGGTACACAAACAACTATGTGATTTCATTTCCTTGGAAATTTCAAATGTTAGACCAAACATAGGAACACAGATGTATCCTTATGTCCCAATTTTATTTCCCTCGACAATACATCCAGCTGGATTGCTGCTTCACATGGTAGTTGGATTTATTAAATTAGTTAAGAATCCCCTATACTGTTATAATGGTTGTAGCAGTCTACATTCCTATTAAAAACCCACAAGCATTCCCTTTTCTCTGTGCTCTTGCAATGCTTTGCTATCTTTCCGTGCCATGCTCTCTGTGGTTTGGATTTCCATTTTCCTGATGATTCACTAATGTTAAGCAACTTTTATAAACTTGTTGGCCACTTTTATGTTTTTATTTAGAAAAAAAGTCTATTTCGGTCATTTTTCCATTTTAAAAAAACAAGTGATTATTTAATGCTGAACTGTATGAGTGCTTTTTTTTTTTTTTGTACCGGGGATCGAACTCACGACCTTGTGCTTGCAACGCAGGTGCTTATGCCACTGAGCTAAACCCCCAGCCATATGAGTATATTTGGGGAAATTAATACTTTACATGATAAATGAATTGCAGATCCTTTTTCCCAATTCATGGATTTTTATTTTGTTGATTATTCTTTTATTTTTTTTTACCATTTCGTAAAATATGTTAGGATTTAGCTATCACAAATTGTGCGGCTATGAACATGGGTGCACATATATCACTGTGATATGAACTTTTCAGTTCTTCAGGGAAAATACCCAGGAGGGGGATAGCTGGATTGAATGGGGCTTCCAATCCTAGTCTTCTGAGAATTCTCCATATGGATTTCCATAATGGTTGCACCAGTCTACATTCCCACCAACAGTGGAACAGTGTTCCTTTTTCCCCACATCCTCACCAACAGATGTTATCAGTTGATTTCTTGATGGCAGCTATTCTTTCCGGAGTAAGGTGAAATCTCAATGCTGTTTTAATTTGCATTTCTTAAATGATGTGTGATGGTGAACATTTCTTCATGTGTTTATTTGCCATTTGTATATTTCTCTCTGAGAACTGTGTGTTCAACTCAGATGCCCATTTTTGGAGAGGGTCTTTCAATTTGGGGGGCTTGATGTTTTTTAATTCTTTATATATTCTGGACACAAGTCTTTTCTCTGAGGGGTTGCTGGTTAAAATTTTTTCCCACTCTGTTGGTTTTCTTTTCCCTCTGTTTGTGATTTCCCTTGAAGTGCAGAAACTTTTCAATAATGTGAGATCCCAATTTTTGATTGTTTGAACTGTTTCCCTTGTAGATTGTGTTTTGTTCATGAATACTCTGCCTACCCCTATGTCTCACAGACTTCTACCTACCTTGTTTTCCAATAGATTTAGTGTTTCTGTTTTAATACTGAAGTCTTTGATCCATTTAGATTTTAGTTTTGTGCATGGTGATAGGCATGGATCTAGTTTCAGTCTTTGGCATGTGGATAGCCAATTTTTCCAACACCATTTATTAAAGAGACTATCCTTCTTCCAGTGGACATATGTAGCCCCTTTGTCAATTATCAGGTGGCTGACTGTCTTTGTAGTTGTGCTTGCATCTTCTAATCTGTTCCATTGATCCTCAGGTCTATTTCTTTGCCAGTACCAAGCTGATTTTATCACTGTGGCTATACGGTAGTGTTTCAGGTCAGGAATTGAGATGCCTCCTGCCTTGCTTTTGTTGCCTAGAATTGCCTTTGCTATTGTAGGTTTCTTCTGTTTCCAAATGAATTTTAGTAGTGTGTTCTCTAGATCTGTGAGGTATGCCAATGGGATTTTTATTGGGATTGCGTTAAATCTGTATAAGAATTTTGGGAGTATAGCCATTTTAAGAATGTTGGTTCTTCCTAACCAAGAGCAAGGAATGTCCTTCCATTTTCTAATATCCTCTCCAATCTCCTTTTTCATTGTAGTGTAATTTTCAGCATAAAGGTCTTTTACATTTTAAGTTAGGTTGATTCCTAAGTATTTCATTTTTTTACATGTTATTGTAAAGGGCAATATTTCCATAATTTCTCTCTCAGTGAGGTTTTTGTTTGTGTATAGGAATGCTATTGATTTTTGAACAATGACTTTGTATCCAGCTACACTACTGAACTTGTTTATTACCTCTATCAGTTTTTTAATGGAGTCTTTTGGGTCTTCTATATAGAGAATCATGTCATCTGCAAATAGTGATAATTTAACTTCTTCCTTTCCTATCTTTACTCCTTTTATTTCTCTCTCTTGTCTGATTGCCCTGGCTAGTGTTTCCAGAACTATGTTGAAAAGGAGTGGTGAGAGTGGATATCCTTGTCTTGTTCCTGATTTTAAAGTGAAAGATTTCAGTTTTTGTCCATTTAGTATAATGTTGGCGGTTGGTTTGTCATAGATGGCCTTTATAAGGTTGAGGTAGGTAGACACTGTGTATTCAGAGTTTCTGAAGGGTTTTTATCATGAACGTGTGTTGGACTTTGTCAAAAGCTTTTTCTGCATCTATTGAGATGACCATATGGTTGTTGTTTTTGGCTCCATTGATGTGGTGTATTACATTTATTGATTTGTGTAAGTTAAACCATTCTTGCATTCCTGGAATGAACCCCACATGGTCATGAATTATAATCTTGATGATTTTCTGCATTCTGTTTGCCAGTATTTTGTTGAGAATCTTTGCATCTATGTTCCTTATGAGATTGGCCTGTAGTTCTCTGTTTTGGTTGGATCGTTCTCTGGTGTTGGTATTAGAGTAATACTTGCCTCCAGGAATGATTTAGGGAGGATTGCTTTTTTCTCAATTTCGTTGAAAAGTTTAAGGAGTACTGACATCAAATCTTCTCTAAATTTCTTGTAGAATTCAGCTGTGAATCCATCAGGACCTGGGCTTTTCTTTGTTGGTAAATTTTTAATTACATTTTCAATTTCAATAGCTGATATTGGGTTGTTCAAAATTGCTATATCTTCTTGGTTGAGCTTTGGTAGTTCATATGTTTCTAGAAATCTGTCCATTTCCTCTGTGTTTTCCACTCTATGTGAGTAGAGATTTTGAAAGTAGGTATTCATGATCTTTTGAATTTCCATGGGATCTGTAGTAATTTCTCCCTTTTCAGTTCTTATTGCATGAATTTGGGTATTTTTTTTTCTTTCTCTTGATAAGGTTAGCTAGGTGTTTGTCAGTTTTGTTTATTCTCTCAAAAAAACAGCTTTTTGATTCATTAATTCTTTGTATTGTTTTTTTAGTTTCAATTGCATTGATTTCTGCTCTAATCTTTACAATTTCTTCTCTTCTATGAGCTTGGGGTTTAGCTTGCTCTTCTTTTTCTAGATGCTTGAGATGGAGCATTAGGTTGTTTATTTGTGCTCATTCTGTTTTCTTGATATGACAATTTATTGCTATATATTTCCCTCTTAAGACTGCTTTCATTGCATCCCACTGATTATAGTATGTTGTTGGTATATTTTCATTGAATAGTAGATATTGTTTTATTTCTTCTTTTATTTCATCTGTAGCCCACTGGTTGTTCAAAGGCTATTATTTAATTTCCATATAATTATGCAAGTTTTTTTTTATTTTGCCAATTAATTTCCAATTTCAGTGCACTATGGTCAGATATTATGCATGGTATGATTTCAATACCTTTGCATTTACTTAAGAATGTTTTATGGGATAATATATAGTCTATTTTTGAGAATGTCCCATGTGCAGCTGAGAAGAATGTGTATTCAAAGATGTGGTTGGGTGGAATACTCTGTAGACATCTACTAAGTCCAATTGCTCACAGGTGTGATTCAGTTCTGTTATTTCTTTGCTGACTTTTTGTCTAGTTGATCTATCTCTTTGTGACAATGGGCTGTTAAGATCTCCTGTTATAATTGTGTTCTTGTGTATTTGGTTTTTCATGTCCATTACTATCTGTCTCATATAGTTGGGTGCTCCTGTATTTGGTGCATATATATTTATAATTGTTAGTTCTTCCTCTTGAATTTTACCACTAACAAGTATGTAGTGACCTTCTCTATCTCTTTTAACCATTTTAGGTTTGAAGTTCATGTTGTCTGCAAATGGAATAGCTACCACTGCTTTTTTCTGGGTTCCTGTTGCATGGAATACTGTTTTTCATCCTTTGACTTTTAATCTATGAGTTTCCTTTTGGGTCAGATGTGTTTCTTATACACAGCATTTTGTGGGATCCTGTTTCTTGATCCATTCTGTCAATGTATTTCTTTTTATAGGTGAATTGAGGCATTTATATTTATGGATATCACTGATATATACTGGTTCGACTTTGCCATCTTATGTTCCAGTTGTTTCTTTCTGCTTTTCCTCTTATTTAATTGCTTATCCTACCTGGTGGTTTCTTTCTGTTGTTGTTTTGGGGATTGTGGTCATTTTTATCTCTGTCTAGTCTATCTTTCAGTACTCTTTCTAGGCTTGGTTTGGTGGACATTAATTCCTTCAGTTGTTCTTTGTCATGGAAGTATCTTGTTTCTCCATCAAATTTGAATGAAAGTTTTGCCGGGCACATCAGTCTGGGTTGAAGGTTGTTTTCTTTCAGGGCTTGAAATACCTCACTCCAAGTTCTTCTTGACTTGAGGGTTTGTGCTCAAGAGTCTGCCATGATTCTAAAGGGCTTTCCTTGATAGGTGAGTTCTGTCTTTTGTCTGGCAGCTTTTAATATTCTGTTTTTATACTGTATGTCTGAGATCTTAATTATTATGTGTCTGGGTGTGGATTTATGTTGATTGTGACTGTTTGTTGTTCTATATGCCTCACTTATCTGCATGTCAGATTCTTTCCCCATGTTTGGGAAATTTTCTGCTATTATTTCTGTAAATACTTTATGTATGGACTCCTATATCTTTACTAATGCCCATTATTCTTATATTGTTGCTTTTGGCATCATCATGAAGCTTCTGCATTGTCATTTCATGCTGCTTTGTTATTTTTAAAAGTTCTACCCTTTCCTGATCACTATCTGTGATCCTGTCCTCAAGGCCTGAAATCCTATCCTCAACTTCCTTTACGTGGTTTTGCATGCTTTCAATACAATTTTTTTGTTTCTTGGATGTTTCTTTGAGTTTGTTTCATGAATTCTGCTTGTTTTCTATATTGTTCATTTAAAGTTTCAATCAGTTTCCCATGCTCATGTAATTTTTTCTCTAGTTCTTCTTTAGCTGCATTCAACAACTCCTTTACTAAAGTTGTTATTTCTATCTTTACATGGGAGAGTACTTCTAATTTGATTTCCTCTTTAGCCTGATGCATTTGTTTGTTTATTTCACTTGCTATCTTTTCAGAGATTCCCAATGTGTTATTTTTGGGGTCCTCTATTTCAATGTCTCCTATACTTGCTTCTGGTGAACTATATGTTTGAGACTGCATTTTGGTTTTTCGTTTTGTCACTTTCACTCAGCCTGGTGTTTTCTATGTGTAGGAGGGGATCACACACTCTCTTTTCAGACATACCAAATTCTTACAGTTAGTTGGAGGGGTTTTTACTATTGGCCCTAATTATTCCCTGTACATCTCTATTTTAGGGGTATACTCACCACATTGGTACAGTCAATCTGATTTAGTCCAAAGTTCACCACCTGGGAACAAAGTTCCAAATTTTCTCACTCTAACTGGGTGCCACTGAGATCTTCTGATGTTCCAGGTGCGAGGGCGGGCCCATCTGTAGGAGTCCAGGGCAGTTTTCAGTCTTGCGAGCGCCTCCTCAATGTTTCTAGTGGCAGGGTGGGCCCGTGGGGGGGGGTTCCGGGGAGCCTTGCCCTGAGGCGGGCTTGTGCTGAGTTCCAGTAGCCAGGCAGGCCCTTGGTGGAGCTTCCAGGGAGCCTACGCCTGAGGCCAGCTGGAGCTGAGCTCTGATTATTCTTTTGCTCTGCAGAAGTTTTTCCTTTCACATAGTCCCACTTACTTGTTTTTGCCTACTATGCCTGAATTTTTGATGTCATACCTAAAAACCATTAGTGAGGCTAATTTTCAAAGAGAAATTTCCCTGTGTTTTCTTCTAGCAGATTTATGGTGTGGGCATAATTGTTCCCAACTTACAGATTCACATATGGAACCAAAGGGTTATTTTGAAAATTTGCCCAAATTACACACCAGTAAGTGACAGAGTTCCAAGTACCATGACTACAGTGTTCAGACTTGTCTCTATCATGCTACATGACCCTACAGTCTAACCACAGAGCCTGGTTAAGTCTTGCTGGCCTTTCCAGCCTTAACTCATGCCATTGTTTTCCTCCCTCTTAGTATTCTTTGTGTTCTATTGAGCTAAATGTTTGCAATTATGTGAATGTGCTGTGTTCCTTTATCTTCATGCTTTTGGTTAGGGCAGCTGCATTTTATAGCCTAAAACATCTTTGGTTACTCTCTTTGTTAGGTTCACTTCTACTATTTTCTAGGAAGCCCTGTTTGTGCATACTTGCAGTATCTCTTGCTGACCTGGTTCAGGACTTTGTACTGGGTATCAAAATTGCTGCACGTTTTAAATGTGTCCCTCCAATATTAGAGTTTCTGAGCAAAAGATCCACATGCTGATCTTGCTGTATCCTTAGGCCCCCATCTAGTAGCTAGCACCTAGGATGTAGAGAATAGATATTTATTGAATCAGTGAATATGTTAGTAGACATGACACCAGATGAATCTGAGAGACAGTATTTGGAAACATGTTAGTAACGACTTTGGATGTCATGTTAAGATGCTTAAATTTTACTGCAGGCAATGGGAAACCAATGAAGTTTTTCAAAGGGAGAAATTCGATCTGAACTTTTGATTGTAGGAAGATGAGTCTGTTTTTCTATGGAGACTGAAGAGAAAATTTGAAGTTAGGAAGATAATTAGGGTGTTATTAAAATAATTACAAAATTAGAATGTCAGTCAACTTCTGCATCATAAAAACTATTTCCAAACTCAACAGAACTTACCAGAAGCCAGCTGATTCAGACTATGGATCTGTGGGTCAATTATAGTGGCTTTGGTCTCGATCACACACATGTAGGATGTGTGATCTGGACTGAATTGTTTCTAAACTTAATGGTCAATTCTGTCTTCTTTATATGCCTCTCATTCTTCTGAGACAGCTGGCCACCCAGGACATTCTGGCAATGTCAGAAACACAACAGGGAAAGCTCAACCACAAAAATACAGGCTAATCCTCATTTCTCATCATTATCTTGATGGTACACATACAAGCCTAAAATCATTGAGCAAGGGAAATACTTCCAGGGAAGCGAGTGGGGAGGCAGTGATTATTGATAAACAATAATCTTGTATGCTGCAACTATTGTTACTTATAGGAGTGTCATATCACTGGAGTTTGTTGAGCTGGAATAGAAGGTTGAGGAAAAATGTTATGTTGGATGGATAATATGGGTTTAGGAGATGACAGAAGAAACACACAGAAAGGCCAAAGATTGGATGTAAAGAGAATGAAGAAAAAAAAGTTGTCGATTACCTGAACTATTAGAGAAAAGTTCATAAATAATATAGAGATAGCTTGAATAAAGATAAAATGTGGTTTGAAAGATTCCATTCATTCAAGAAATACCCAAGATTATGTACAATTCTCTTATACATGGACATGTATAAGACATGGTTTTTATTTACATAAATCTTCCAGTCTAGTGAGCACAAGATATGCATGTAAGACATATACTACACGTAGTTATTACATGTAGAGAAAGCTATGTGCCATAAGGAGAAGTTATGAGAGCCTAAATTCACCTGTAGAAATCAATAATGGAGGACACAGTTATAGAAACGAGCCCCAGGATACGTGGGGATTTAATAAGTGGCATAGAATTTGCAGGATAGAGTCTAAGCCAAGGGACAGGTCTAGTAATTTTTGGAATGCATCTGAGGCCTGGCATATGAAGGATTAATGTCAGTTAGCACTGGTAATGTAGTAAGAGAAACACAATGGGACTAGATTATTCAAAAAAGAAAACTTCTAGAAAATATTCTAAGATCCCTCAACATCCATGAAAAGGGCAGGGAAAGAGTTCATTTACTTGGTCAGAACATAAATGTGAGCCATGGCATGGTGCCTAGTGTCTTAGTCCAAATTATATGTTCTTGCCTCTGATTTTTTCTTCTCCTGTTGCTCTTCTCAGAGTAATCTAGACAAAGATCCTGCTAATTTTATCTTCAAGATACAGCCAGTAGCTTTTCACCAGTCTACAGCTATCTCCTGGGTCTAGAGCATCATTACTCCTCTCTTAGCTAATAGAGTGGCCTTAAACTCTCTCCCTGCTTGTACTTTTTATATCTCTTCGGTCCATTCTCAACATGGTAGGCAAAAGGGTCCTTTGATAAAATGTGTGGTAGGTTATGCCACATCTCTTTTCAAAATCCTCTAGTGGTTCTACTTTTATTTAGAAGAAAAAGTTAACAGTATTATAAGGTCCAACACAAGCCAACTCCATTTCTGGTCTGACTTTAAACTCTGTCACTTTCTAACTCAGTCACTCTGCTACAACTATGCTGGCCATCTTGCAGTTCTTCAAATAACCCAGATGCCTTTCAATTTTCTGCTGTTTTCAGTTTCTTAATCCTGGGATATATTCTTTCTTCAGAAAGCCTCATAGTTCCCTGCTTTACTTCTTAGGTTTCAGCTCAAAAGTTATCTCTTAATGAAGGTTACACAACAGCCTGGTTTAAAATTAAAGCCTAACCCTTGCACTACAAATCTCATCCTTACCCTATTCTGCATGCATGCTTTGCATATGTAATATAATTGATTTATAATGTTTTTCAATCCCCATCTTTCTCCTCTCAATACAAAGTTCATAAGAGTACAAATGTTGACATGATTTATTCAATCATTAACCCTAGTAGCTAGTTCAACACCTGGCAGGATAGAACAACTTGGCAGTTTTGTTGAATGAGTGACTATACATGTGAGAAGATGACAGTTGTCATTTGGATGCTATTGTCAGAGGTTATGTAGCTGAAGGTCTCAGCATGGGAGAAAAGAGGAAGCTACAAGAACTGAGGCACTGTTTTGGCAGACCAAGTAATCATTCCACAAGGCCTTATTAGAAGCTGAATTTCCTTTCACAAATGGCCTGACACCTAGTTAATGAGGATCTTTTTTTTCTATTCTCAAAGCTCTTTAAATGATTCTCTAGACATAGATGCATTTTAATTAGTTATATGCAGGTATTTTTTCCTCTACAGTGTGAAACTTTACCCTGAAAAAGAGTAATACTTAAGAAAAGCCTCCCCCATCTAGCCCTGTCCCCTGAAATGCTTTACTATGGTATAACTAACAGTTTTGTGACTATAACTTGAATGCCTATGACAAGGCTAGATACAGATCCTCCAGACTACCATTCTTTATTTCCTAGATGATTGACTGAAAAGTTTATTTCCACTGACAAATGACAAAATACCTAGGAATTTAACTTGACCAAATTTTGTCAGCCTTCCCTTCTTTCCCCCAGCCCTTGAACTTTGACTGACTCAGCCTGACTCAGCCGTCTTTTAAATTCTGCTCTCCGACATAGGCTAGCTTCAGGGTAAAGCACTCTGGCCTTTTGCTCAATCAGTCACCTTTATTCACCACAATTTCCTACACCCCGGTCTTTCCAGCCTTGTTTATTTCTCCCTGTGAGAGAAAGCCGTTCCTTGCCTCACCATTGTGATCCCGGAGATCTCATGGATAGAGACTTCTTACTTGTGATAGTTCCCCTCCCCGTGCAGCTATACTCTTCCCACTTTAATAATTCTTTTGAGTATATTGTATTTTACCTAAGTCTGGATTTGTTTCTATACATGATTTGATTATTGTCTTTTGTCCTAAGGATCGTGGCCATGTTGGATTTAGCTTTGAGCACCCCATATTAGCACCTGTATGCCTATCAATGTAGACTTTGCTATGTATTAGCAGAATGAACACACATGAGTAAATAAACACTACATGCCAGGTGCTGGCATATTTGCCTGACGAGTCAAAGGAGAACTATGCTTTTTTCCCTTCTAACGTCCTGTACCTCAGATAGCTTATTCTGGTGATGTTTCCCTGAACAGACATTTCACTTTGTAACTGTACCAGAGAATTAGCTTAAAACATATACTGGCCTGAACTCTGACTGTTTATCCCCAGTCTGAATTAGAAAGGACTGTAGTCAAGGTGATTTCTCAATCAAGTACATGAGTTTGTTTATCTTTGTAGCTTAGGAAGGCCCTTGATGGAGGTTGGGGTTATTGTTTTTAAAACCTTGAAAGACAAGCTGGCAGTGAGTTTTTCTTGCTTTTTTGGTGAGATATACTCCACTAAACTTGAGGGAAGTTTTGTTGCTGGGATTTGTATTGTTCTAATTCTTTCTAGGCATCTCAGGATTGAAAGAATTGGGTATTGTAGATTTTAAAAACAGTTATCAACTATTCTATTCAAAGCAAAGTCCCTGCACACTGCTAATGATTTCTACATGGGGTGTTTATAGTTTTCAGTTTACCTTCACCTCTGATTTCAGGTGATTGAGACATTGTTATATCAAGTTTTTCTTTGCTGTATTTTTCTTCTGTCTCTGTAAGGAAAAGTCTGTTCTTATTTTATTTTCTGTATCGGCTATATCTGAGGAAGGAGAGTCTTGGAGACCTCTCCTTTCCTGCAACAGCACTAAAATTTGTACTGTGGCTCTGTTGTTCCTCTAAAAATAAAGCAGCAGGTTAGGTGGTCTTCTCAGTTGCATGTGGGTCTCAAAAGGTCAATACCCTACATCATATGTCAATAGAGTGAGGAGAAGGAGACCACTTTCTAACTCAAATCTGTATTCCCTTGCCCATAGGGATGAAATCAATCATCTTCCTTGGGAAATGAATCTGGTGAAAAAGGGCCCCTATAAATAACTCCCTGCCTCACAAGGACATAGTAGAGCAGGGCAGAAATCTCAGTCTTCAATGCAAAGTTGTGAAAAGGCAGCCTGGCTTAAGATCTCTGGAAATGATAACTGATAGCAGGACTCTGAATCATTTGTTGCATGAAGCTAGATGCCATTACTCAGCTCTGCTGTTAAACTCCTCTGAATTTCTGTATTTTTTTCTATATTAGAAGTGAGTGTTCACAAATAATTGTTATGCCTTTTGCTGTATGAATTTAAAAAAGATGCTAAATTTTCAAAGAAATAAAATTTCAAGAAATTACTCTATCACTTGCTGTGCTACATGTGGTAATGATGATGCTTTTCTCTTGTTTCCTTGTATAAGCAGATTTGTTTGTCACTTATGGTAAAACTTAAAATTACTTTATAGTTATGGTCTCATATATAAGCAATCCAGGATAAGGCAGCAAAGTTTTTAAGCAGTAAGACAGACACATTTGATGAGCATTTTCCTGCATGAAACATCATTACGTACGCTACCCAGCAAAAATGGAGACTTCTCCGTGTAATGAAATCAGGAGCAAATTGAATCTCTCCTCTTTCCAAAGTTTAGCTATTGTGAATCATGCTGTTATAAACATGGGTATGCATGTATACCTTTTATATGATGAGACCATAATATTAACTGGCATAAATCAGACACACAAGCTTAAATATCATAGGTTTCCCTTATATGAAAAAATCCAAATTATAAATAATAGGGAAACAAAAGTGAGGTAGTTGAAAGGAGGAAGATAGATCTTTCCAAATCGGAAAGGGATCAGGAGATGAAGGGAGGTGGGAGAGTAGGGTTGGAAGGGGAATCAAAAACCATTAGAGATGTGTTCTGTACATGTACTAACTCCCTGAAAGGAATATAATCAATGTGTAATGCAAATATACTGATTAAAAATAAAAACTCATTGATGAGACAGCTGACTAATGTATTCATTTTTCCTGGTAGAAGTTCCAAAAAAGGAGCAAAATTAATTTGAAAACAATAAATGGAGAAAATAAATGACTGCAGTTAAAGAAAGTCAAACAAATTAATCATTATAGAATAATAGAAGATTTGAGAAAAGAAAAAATGTTTCCTTTGTTAAGCTTTTATTAAAAGGTAGACCTAGGTCTTTATACTTTCACCTCATTTGCATCTTCAACTTCCATGTACATTTCCTGAAAAATACTTCAAACTTTTCTCTTTTTTGACCAAATATATTCATACACTGTTGCTTGTTTGTTGAGATTGTCTTTCAGCTTTCTCTATTAAGCACATTGCGGGCGGTCTACATACCCCCGAGCTGTTGCCATCTATCCAACAGAAACATTCCCTATGTGGGCCTAGAAAACAGTAACATAACACTCAAAAGGTCAATTGTGGCTAATGTCTTTCTCCATCTGTTGATGAATCTTTTTCTCCCTTCTTGCTATCTCTCTATAGGAGAGCTGCTGAAAAACAAGGGTGATTAAATACATTGACTGTCCATCACATGGAATTTCCAGCATCTCAGAGGCTCATAACTTCTGGGTAAACTCCTATACCTGAGTAAAATTAAAAATTTTATGTAGCAGTTCAAGATAGAAAAAAATTTCAGCTACTTGAAAGACACATAGCCTCCAGTAATACCTAGCAGGGTTTGTGTAGTAATACAAAGGAGTCTATATATTTAGTGACACTAAAAAGACAAAATTGGATGATTGGCTTTCTTATGGAGAAAACAGCTAATTCACTGATTTAGCTAGAAGTGTTCCGGGCTTCCCATGTAACCGCTGTCTATCAATGATGTATGTTACCACTTATTGCACCCTACTATTGGTTACCTCCTGGATGACTAAGTTCATTGGTATGACCTCACTTGTGACTCAACAATATTTTTATACAGGAAAGCTGAAATATTCAGAATCCAACTTATTCTAGAGTTTATTTCATCATGAGTATGATGAAGCTAGAAGTTTCACCTTACTTTTTAGATCATTAAAAAAGAAGTAGATCAATGACTGAGCATTATCAAAATTCATGAGTCACCACTCAGACCTTAGCGATTATTGTGGGGCCTGCTTACAGTACTCAACATAGGCTTCATTTTTGCAAACAGAGCTCCTGTTATATACGTATGTTGGAGGATCAAATCGTTCTCTTTGCACACAGAAGAAAAAGATTTTTCAATTATTCTAGAATAATTTTAAAAACAAATAATTTTGGTGAGAATATTTAATATCATGTCTGAGTTCCTAACAGCATTTGTGTGTACAATACAGTACTTGTTAACTATAGGCAAGGTGTTATATATGTTATCTTTAGAACTTATGCAGAGGACATAGTGAAGCTTGAGTATCAACTCCCCTCAAATAGAAATCCTTTGTTTTTCTGTCTCCATGGCCCCTAATAAACATCAGACTATTCTTTATTTCTATAAATATGATCATTTTAAATTGTTCATATAAGTGAAAACAAGTAGTATTTCTTTGTCTCTGAGTGAATGATTTTGCTTAATGTCTTTCGGATTCATTTATCATGTCACACATTGAAGGATTTTCTTCTTTCTTAAAGTCAAATAATGTTCCGTAGTAGGTATACACCAGATTACTTCCCTTCATCTGTCCATGGAAATTTAGGTTGTTTTCACTTCTTTACTTGATCTTAGCCAAAAGGCCAAGAAGCAACATTTCTACCTCTTGATGACTATGAATAATATTGCAATGAACATAAGAGTGTACATATCTCTGTGAGACACTGGTTTTATTTCTTTAGATAAATACGCAGGATTGGGATTGCAAGGTCATACTCTATTTCTCATTTTAAATTTTTCCAAAAGTTGAAATAGCAGCTGCACCTTTTTGTATTCCGACCAACAGTGTATAAGCGTTCTAATTTCTTGTCATCCTAACCAATTTTTTAAATAATACTCATTTTAACAGTTTGGAAAATATCTCACTTTGGGGATTTTTCTGATATTTTGTGACAGTGAACATTTACTTGGCCACTTGCATGTCCCATTTGGAGTAAGGATGACTCAAATCTCAAGAATATTTTAAAATTTAGTTATTAGGGCTTTGTTTTGTGTTTTCTAATTAATGTTGAGTTGTTGGAGTTCCTTATACAGATTTTAAACTGGCATCTTAACAAATATATCATTTTCAAATATTCACCCCATTGAGTAAGCTGGCTTTACACTTTTGTTGTCTGTTACCTTTGTTAAGTAAGAACTTACTTAATTTGTGTGTATTCCTTGTGTCTATTTTGTCATTATTCTCTGTGGTATGGGAAACCTTGAAAAACACACTACCATACCAATATCAGAAAGCTTTTCACCTATATCTTCTTCTAGAAGTTGTACAGTTTCATTTTTTACATTTAAGTCTTTAATCCATTCTAAATTGATTTTAGGACAAGGTATATTTTAAGAGTACAATTTCATTCCTTTGCATATCAACACCAATTGTTGAAGAAACTATCTTTTACTTACAATTCATCTTTTGTACTGTTGTCAAAGATAATTTGACCTTATGTGTACAAATTTCCCCTTGTTGGTCACTCTGTTGCATTGGTTTTATAAATCTGCATAATACAAGAAGATATTATACTGTTTTGATTATCATAGTTTTGCAACATGTTTTCAAATCAGGCCATGTTATAATTCCAGTACTATAATTTCTCAGGATTTTTTTTTTGCATTTGTGGTCTTTTGTGATTCTGTATGAAGTTTTGATTCCACGTGAATGTTATTTTTATCTTTTTAAACTTGTACACATTCTTTGGAGAAATTGTGAATGATAGCACAGTCTTCACTTTTCTTGTTGCTGAGACAAAATGCCTGACATTCAAAGTTAAACTAGGAAAGATTTATTTAGCCACAGTTTGTAGATGATTTAGATCATAATTGTCTAGCTCCAAGGCAGAGTGGCTTCACAAAGGACAGCAATTCATGACAAGAAGACAGGAAAAACAACAGAGAAGACAGTGAAAAAGCTTTCTTCTATTCTTTTAGCATATCCAGTCTACTAGGACTAAGATTGTGCCATTCAAATCAATGGACTAATCCAAAAAAACACCCATCCTCAATCTCAGAATCCCCAATTCCAGCATTGCACTATGAATCAATCAAACACTCTAGATTTGAGCACCTCCAAAAAGCTCTATCACCACATGAGGTTTTGGAGGGATGCCATATAAACACAAGCCATAACAACAGCATTTATATTAAGTTGGAATGTTGATATATATATATATATATATATATATATATATATATAATCTTGAACACTTTCATTTCACCTGTGCACATATCTCTCTCCCTCCCCAGATAGCTTTTCTGCCTCTACTGAGATTGCCTCTCTGTTGCTTAACATGGCTCTTTATTTTGCTATTGCATATCTGAAATTTTGTATCTCTAATATTAGAGATACTTAACAATATTTCTCATTTCATGATTGAGTTATTTTACCTAGTATTATGCTCTAAAAGTCCATTTATTTTCCTACAAATGACTCAAATTTTTCATCTTTATGACTGAGTAGTACTCCATTATGTATATATACCGTATTTTCTTTATCTGATCATCTGTTAATAGGCCTATAGTTTTCTATCATGTTTTAGCTATTGTGAGTTGTACAGTTTTACACATAGCATATATCAACAAAATATGATGTTTCTAATTCTTCTAGGAAGATATCTAGGAGATGTATATCTGAATTAAAAATAATTTCTACTTTCAGTTATTAAGAAACTTCTATACTGATTTACTAAAGAGTTATACTCAATTACATTTCAAAGATGAATAAGTGTTCTATTTTTCCTACAACTTCACCAGAAATTTTTGCTTTTTGAGTCAATGAAAATGGTTATTCTTACTGAAATAAGGTGGAATCTTACTGTGCTTTTTATTTTCATTTCTCTAATGACTGAAAATATACAACATTTTTCCATGTATTTATTATCCATTTGTATTTCTACTTCTATGAACTATTTCAATTGCATTTTATTTGATTGACTCTTTTTGTTGTCCCATTCCTGATTTTCATGGAATACTTCAGTTTTCCCCTGTTTGATGTGATATTGGTGTTGGGTTTGTTATAAGTGGATTTTATAATTTTAAGGTAAAGTCCTACTATACCAATTTTTGTAAAGTATTTTTTTAATCATGAAAAGATGTTGTCAAAAATTTTTCTGCATCTTTCAAGAATTTTTTCATCGTTATTTATGTTGTGTGTTTTATTTATTGACTTACCTAACTAAAACCATCCTTGCATGAAGTTTTTAAGGATTTGTTATATTCTGTTTGCAAGTACTTTTAAAATTACTAATGAGGTATTTCTATAGTTTTCTTTCTTTTTTTTATTTAAGTTCTTGTCTCATTTTGGTATCAGAGGTGATTCTCTCTTGAAGAAATGATCTCACCAGTACTCCTTCCCTTTCAGTTTTGTGGAATAATTTGATAAGTATTGGTATTAGTTTTGCTGTGAAATTCTTAAAAATTTCAACAATGAACACTTTGGGCATAGGGCTTTTCTTAGTTGGTAGGTTTTTTATGACTACCTCAATTTCATCGCCTGCTATTGTACTATTCAGGTTTTTTTATATATTCCTGGGTCAGTTTTAGTAGTTCATTTGTATCTAAGAATATACCTCATCTAGGTTTTCCAATTATTGAGCTACAGGTTTTCAAAGTAGTTACTTATAATCCTTTTTATTTTGGCCATTGTAACTGCATTTTTTACTTCTAGTTGCCTTGATAGAGTTCTTTTTTTCTTTTGGTAATTTTTGGGGTTTTACATGTCTGTTATTCTTTCAAAGAAACAACTCTTCAATTTATTGATTTCATTACTTTTTACACTTAAATTTGATGGATTTTTGTTCTGCTCTGTATGATTTTCTTCCTTGTATCAGTTTTGGTACATTCTTAGGACTATAAATCTCTTTCTAGGATTTTGTTTATTAAGTCCAATAGGTTTTTCTATGATTTAAATCCATTACCGTTTGATTCTAGGAATATTTTAATTTCATTGATTTTTTTCAGTGATCCACTAATTATTCAAATGCATTATTTAATATCCTAAGACTTGCATAATTTCTGAATTTTCTTTTTTCATTAATATCTAGTTTGATTGTACTGATTTGATAATTGCACAAGATTAGTCAATGATTTTGTATGTATGTAAGCATGGTTTATAGATTAGCATCTGATATATTTTAGAGAATGCTCCACATGCTACTAAGAAAATTGTATGTTGGTTACTGGTTTGTGGTGGAACTCTGTAAATGTCTATTAAGTGCATTTGTTTGAGAGTGTGGTGTCACTCTAATATTTATTTGTTGATTTTTTTTTGTCTAGTTGATCTATTTGTGATAGCTAGATATTAAAATCTGCTATGATTGTACTGTTTATCTTTTTGTTCAATACTATTGTTTTGTAGAGAATGCCAGTATTTGGTACATATATATTTGATTTTTTTATCTATTGCTATCAAATTATTCTGTGTACCAGTATGTAGTGACCTTCTTTGTGTATTCTCACCACATTTGGCTTGAAGTCCACTATGAAAATAAAATAGCTACTCTTGCCTGCTTTTAGAATCCTTTCACAGGGAATATTGTTTTCTATTCTCTAATTTTTAGTTTATTAGCATTTTTGTGAATCAAGTGTGTCTCTTGTATGCAGCACACAGATCAGTTTTGTGTTTTGATAGCATCTGCTGATCTGTAGGTTTTGAAAGAGTAGTTGAGACCATTTACACTGAGAGTTTTTACTCTAAGGTACAGAATGATTATTGCCATGACATTATTTTTACAATGTGGATTCCTTTATTTTTCCCTTATGACTAACCAGTCACCCTCCTTGATGTGTTCATTCTCTTGGACCTTTGGTATTGGCCTCATTGCCCATGTGCTTTTGGTAGTGCTGCTTTGATGTGCATGAATTTCTTAATATGCTCTTTACAATGGAATGTCCTTATTTATTCCTACTCTAGTTGCTTCTCACCTGTCAAAATGAAAATTCATGGAAACATGTGTAAAAAATAAAAAAAATCTCCACGAATTCTTAATTACTCAAAGCTGATACAAAACATACTGAAGGGGGGGAAATTAAAAAGCAAATGCCTGAAATGTACAGAAGGATAAAAGAAGAAGCAAACAAATGAAGAGCTATCAGGTTACTAAGATGTTTGGTGAGCTCAGAGATGATGTAAATAAACAGATAATTGATTTAATTGCAAAAATGAACAGGGAATGTATTAAAAAAAGACATAAAATGAAGGAATCTAGACGATGTACTCTACGAATGCCCAGTTTACCAAAGATTTAGAGTTCATGAAAAGATATCAAATGGAAACTAAGGATATGAAAAATTCTGTTGAAATTAATTAGAAGAGATGACCAATATAGGGAGAAAATATCAGAACTAGAAGATAAGTTGATGAAGGAGAATGTATACTCAGAGGTACCTAAGAAACAAGAAATCGTGAAAATTGGATCAAATAACTGCAAGATGATTCAAACAAAAATAAGAATAATAGAAGTTAAAGAAAAATTAGAAGATAGCACAGAAGGTATAAAGTTAAATTTGTAAAAATCATAGCATAAAAGTTTTCACATATAGGGAAAAAACTCAACATAACAGATAAAGCAGGTCATATAGATCCCCATAGCCTCAATAAAGAAGAACTCAGAACATCATGATTAAAATACCAAAAGACAAACAGAAGGACACAATTTTAAAATCTGTTAGAGAAAAACAAAAAAAATAACTTGTAAAGGTAAACCTTTTAGAATTACAGCAGATTTATCATCACAAATTGCAAAGGTCATGATAGACTGAAGTTTTTCAAACCCTACAAAAAAGAAACTTTAATCCGAAGTAACGTATACTATAAAATTATTTTCCATATGAATTTTAGAGTTGATTTGTCTATTTATGATAAAAATGCATTTGAAATTTAGATACAAATTACCTCGAATTTTACTTCAGTAATATGGAGCTTTAATAATACTAAGTCCTGTAATTCTTGAACAAGAATTCTATTGCATTTGTTTGCATCTTCTTTAATTTCATTCATCGGTATCTTTAAATTTCATTTTGCAGATCTTTCAGATTCTTAATAAAGTATGTTGAAGTGTCTTATTTTTAACACTGTGCTAATAGAATTGTATTTCTAATTTTATTTTGAAGTACTTTGTTAATACTTAGAAGGAATTGTTGACTTTCATATCCTGCAAAATATTTGATTTTTTAATAGTCCTAACAGATTTTTTTGTAAAATCTATGGTTTTCTACGCATACTGTGATGCTGCCTGCAAACTGACAATTCAGTTTTCTGTTTTCCAGTGTTGCTGCCTCTTATTTGTTTCTACGACTAGGACTTATGTTGAACAACAGTGGAGAGTGAATATCCCAATTTTTCATCTTTGAAATAAAACCAGTATTTCACAATTGAATATGTTGTTGACTGTGTAATTTTATTATATGTAATTTATTAGGTCAAGAAAATTTCATTCAATTCTTAGTCCATTGTGTTTTTTTATCATGAAGTAGTGTTAAATTTATTCAACCCATTTTCTGCGTATGTTGAGATAGTCATGTGATTTTATATCCTTTATTATTTTAATGTGGTGTATCACATTAATATGCTACTGCATGTCAAATTGTACTTACATTGAAAGTATAAACCCCTTTTTGTCATTATATTTGATCCCTTTTATATATTGTGGCACTGCACTTGCTAGTACTATGTTGCAATATCAAAGTATTTTTTTATTAATATATATTAAATTTTGAAAACAAAATTATTACAAAAAAGAAATGATTTAAAAGGATGGAGGGAAGGAAGAAAAAGAGGAAGGAAAAGGGATGAAGAAATGAATCAAGATGTGTTTTGTACATTTATCAACTCTCATGTAGAATATCACCTTTATGTACTGCAAACATGTATTAATAAATATTTAAAAATAGAGAAAAATGAAACTGAACTATCCCACTTATCTCTGAGATGTAGAGTCTCTGAGTGTAAGAAATAAGAGATACAGAAAAGCTCTAAAAGGAAATTTAAAAGTGACAGTGGTTGTGTTTCTTATCTATCCATTTGTTTCTTGAAATCAGTGAGTCCTTCCCTCACTCCAGGCCACAGTCACCCAAATTTGAATGTTGGTAGTAGTGTATAGTGTTTCTTTCATATTGATGGGAAATTGGTTGTAAAACCCCTGTGGGCTGAGATGAGCACAGAGTTCTCAGATGAAGTTATACAAATGGCAAATAAATACATGAAGAAATGTTCACCATCACTGGTCATTCAAGAAATGCAAATTAAAACAGCATTGAGATTCCACCTTACTCTAGAAAGAATAGCTGCCATCAAGAAATCAACTGATAACAAACGTTGGCGAGGCTGCAGGGAAAAAGCAACACTGCTCCACTGGTGGTGGGAATGTAGACTGGTGCAACCATTATGAAAATCCATATGGAGAATTCTCAGAAGACTAGGATTGGAAGCCCTATTCAATCCAGCTATTCCCCTCCTGGGTATTTTCCCCGAAGAACTGAAAAGTTCATATCACAGTGATATATGTGCACCCATGTTCATAGCTACACAATTTGTGATAGCTAAATCCTGGAAACAACCAAGATACCCATCAACTGCAGAGTGGATGAAAAACATGTGGCATTTTTATACAATGGAATATTACTCAGCTATAAAAAAGGATGACCTTGAGGCCTTCATGGGCAAATGGAGACAACTTGAGACTATCCTCATTAGTGAAATAAATAAGAATCGTATTTATAATATCGTATTGTGTCTCTAGTGTAAAAAGCAAATAAGAACTACAAGAGTAATAAAACCAAAATGTGTAATTGCTATTGTAAAAAAGAGAGGAAAAGAGAGTGCTCTAAGGGATATAACTGCATGTAAGTTTGAGTGTGTAAAATAGATGACCATATTGCTGAATCTTTCTTGAATCTTTGAGCAGAATTGCTTGTAGTCTGACTGTATGAATATTTAGTATTTACCCTATAATTTTGTAACTTGAACAACTACATCCAAGATGACAATATGTAATTTATCAACTAATGATTTCTTAGTGGTTTTTTCCTTCTTTTTCTTTTTTTCCTTTGGAATTCTGTATTGTTGCTACCCTTTTTCCTGTTTTGTTTCTTTTTTCTCTTTAAATTAAAAAAAAAAAACTTTGGTACCAGAACACAAAGAGTTTAAGGCCCTTTGATACAATGACAGCATTGGCATAGAATGCATATAGTTCCTCCGTGTATTTTACATCATCTCTAGATTACTTATGATATTGAACATAATATAAATGCTATGTAAATAGCTGTGATTTTATCATTCATGGAATAATGACAAGATAAATGTCTGTTCATGATCATTAAATGTGCAATTATTTTTTCAAATATTTTCAATCTCAGATTAGTAGTTGAATCTGTGGATAGAAAACCCATAGATGTGTTGGGCTATTTTATTTTCCTCTCAAAAGTTAGTTGATATTACAGTTACTATTAAATGAAATATAATATATGCAAAATATACATAGAAACAATATAACCATATACACACACCAAAAAAACAAAAACAAGGATATGTAGGTCCCAGATCATGCCTCCACATCCACAGCATTATCTCACCTATCTGTTGTATGAATTTTAAGTGCATTTCAAAAGTATTTATAGTCATATCCAGGCATATATACATGTTTTCTTTTATATGTACATCAAGTGGCCAAACATACAGTATCCTACATAGTAAGAAGCAGTCCTTCAAAACAGTTAATATAAAAAAAATCTCAAAAGCTGGACTGCCTATGCTTACACTCTATTGCTGTCACAGTTCGTGCTTAGCCATGGCAATTAACCCGTTTATTTGCAGTTCCTTACATGTAATATGGGAGTAATAGAACCTCCCTTCCAGAGCTTGATGTGGAGCGATACAATTACTAATCTACCATATATTAAATAATGTATAAACAATGAATCAGCCACTCAAAAAGAGATCAGAAGTTTATAGGTTTATTTTTAGAAAAGATTTATAGAAGATCTCTTCTATCTGAACAATTTCATCGCCATGATTTTATTAATGACTTTAATTATTACAGTAAATTAAAATTTGTGTAACCAGTCTCCTAGCAAGGAATATTGAAATGTTTCGTCTTTTGCTACTAACACCCTCACTTCAAGGAAAATCCTATGCATATACAGTTGAGAAGATATTGGTTGGATAATTTTGAAAAGCAAAATTTCCATGTTAAAAAGAATATGCTCTGAAAATGTTGGTCTCTATTACCAGATTTACTATTAGAAAAGTAAACCATTTTACACTCCCTTTAGCATTTTATATATGAAAGTGTTAGTTTCCACACCAATGTTAACTCTGTGTTTTATTAATTTTGTTTCACATGTTTATCATTCCAACATGTGAAAAATAGTATCCAGTTATGATTTTAATTTGCATGCTTTTAATCTTGACTAAAGCTAAGCCTCTTTGCCTATGTGTATAAGTTATTTAAACTTCTTTTACTATTAAGGCCTTTTTCATTTTTACAATTGTGTGGGTTTAGAACTTGTTGAGCACTTAAAAAATTTAACTTAATGCCATTTGTCCCAAGATTTCAAAATTTTGGTTCTGAAAAAATATGAAGAATGAACCTCTCCTACATTAACTGTTTTAAAGAGAAGGAAAACAAGTTTCAAAAGCTTCATTGTCTTACATAATCTTATAGCTGGCATTTTAACACTTTCTTGTTTTTTATTTTTGTTTGTATTGCTTCATTTTGATAATAGAGCATCTGTGCTTCATTTCAGACAGTACCACTTTTCATCATTCGTTATTATATAAATATAAGCAAAATAGCCTCCAAATCATCTCTATGTTTCACAGTCCTGTGGGGCTGAATGTGGAATATCCTACCAACTTGAATTTCCTATGATTGTGTATTGTGTTAATGAGTAATTGCAGCAGAAGTTTCTACTCACTGGAATCACCATGAAATATTGACCATTTCCCAAAGAATATCTTCACAGGTCACACCTATTCTTACACTAACATCTTCAACATATCTCTGCTAGTATCACAAAGTTCATTTTGTTTCAGTGTTTTTTCATATTTGGACTTCCTGGAAGATTAATATGCTCACATTGTACTCAATTACTTAATGTTCTAAAAATAATATATTAGGGAATAATTGAGTCAATTGATTTGTTTTTATTAAAATGAAAATTAAGTGGATGTTAATTTTAGGCTGATGAAAACAGGCACATCAGATATAAATCTGGAAGACTGTCAATGGGAAATGAAAGTGTTATGGCTTGCACTTAGATCCTCCCTAAAGCCTCATATGGTCATAGGTAGTGCTTTTCAGAGGTTGCTGGATCTAGAGTGTGTGATGCTGTGATTGAGGTTGTGTTCTTACTAAATAGTCCACTGATTGGTTTGGCATAGTTCTGGGTATGGATAATGGGAAGGCCTTTCTTTGGTGTGAGTGCTACCCTCCCTAAGGATATGTAGCTTGGATGGAACATAAGGGACAGAAAGAGAGCTGCTGTGATTGCTCACTGCTTTTTCACTACATTACTGCTTTGATGGCTCCCTGCCCACCATGAAGCATTTCTCCTCTGCAATGCCCCTCTGCCATGCCATGCTACTTGCAGCCAGCCAACAATGGCTGAGACCTCTACAAACTGTGAGGTACAATAAACTTTTTCTCCTTTAACTTTGAGTGTTGAGTATTTTGTCTCAGCAATGAAAAAAGTAAGTAAAGTATAAAGAGATTTATACGTGGAGATAATGTGCATAGAGTTTGAATAAAACAAGATTTCCCTTCATTCTGTATTGAAACTAAGAACTTTGCATTCTCATCTGTGAATGAAATTAATACTGCTATTATGTTAGTACTTATTCTGTTTCTGTTTCAAGAACTGTGCTAAGCGTTTTATAGACATTTTTTATTTAATTTACCCAATACTTTGTGAGACAAGTATAGTTATTTTCACTTTGTACATGAGAAAAATGATGTTTGGGAATCCTAAATAATACCCCAAGTCATATAATTAGTATAGCCAAGATTTAAACACAAGGCTTCTGATAATAAGTTTCACATGCATTTCACTATGCTACGTTACCTCTAGATACAAAGCATATGGTCTAAATTTAAGTTATAAAACACAGAATAGAATTCACTGATACTTGTATGAGCAAAAATGGCAAGAACAGAATCTCGCACATGCATGCATATATCTATCTGTATATCTATCTATCTATCTATCTATCTATCTATCTATCTATCAAATTTTAACGACTTCCTACTCGAGTATTGAATAAGGTATTCATGCATCTGACTGAAAATGCTCTAGATCTCTGCCAAATTTTTTCCATTGAATGCAATTAATTTATGCTCATGGGTGTTATGTTCATAAAGATTTTGGCTCAAATGATTTTGTAAAATGTTGATTTAAGTAAAATCAAACAGGTGTAGTTACTTCAAGACTTCTTCTACTATTTATTGTGCTAATGTGCACATTAACTGACCAAGACATGATGGAATGTTCCAGGCTCCCCAATCTAACTTTGTAATGTATTTTTTAAGGGTAACATGTATTATAACATACATTTGGGAAACTTCTGACTGATTGGATTCTCAGTTCCCTGCTAACTCATGATTCAAGGGCCATAAAGACATAAGAAAAAATGCTATGTTAACGCACCTTTATCTTATGCTCTTGACCTAGTCTGTGTTTCTATTTCATATATTCCTATTTGAATTCAATATGATAATTCCTATAAAACTTTGATAGGACTATTGACAGTTCCATCCACTAGCTGAAAGTCTGACGTAGATAAGAGTTTCCCAAATACAGCGGCACATCAGGCTCAACTTGGATAGTTGTTAAAAATGCAGATTTATGAGACCAACTCCCAGGAATTCTGCTCCTATTTTAATGGGGAATGCTCTAAAAACAATTCTAACAAGCATTCCCGGTGCTCTGAAGCATATGCTTGGGCCATATGTAAACACTTTGAAAGAGTTAGAGATGAAGAGTCAAAAATGCCTGTCAGGATACTGCAGAAGATTTCTTCTCAATCCTGTCCATGCACCAATTTCTAGAGATCTACCTAAGACCTTGAAAGTATAAGACTGGGCTGTGAATGTCTCTATATAAAAAGATATAAACGTAAATCTGATATTACTGGCTCATACCTATATACTTAGAAAATACTGACTTAAATGACTTTTGATTCAATTCAACCATGATATTCTTTGATTTATTGACATAACTTTGTGAAAGTGAAATTACAACATGAAAAAAGCATGGCTTTCAGGATGAGGCCGGTTATACTGCCAACCATAAACAATGTTGACGAGACTAAAACAGGTACCTCGTGTTTCTATCGTCAGTCTGTCAGGAGGCAGAGACAAACTGGAATGAGGCCAGAGAAGGTAAATCAAGGTGAGAGTATTCTAACTGTTGGCATATGAGAAAAGGTTATAAGAACCTTAGAAAGGTTAACTTGGAGATGAGAATAGTATTCCAGGCTCAGATTGGAATACTATATTTCAACATGTCAAAGGCTGATTTGGGGAGGACATATTAGGCTTGGTGTGTAGCATGCTAGCAAAGAAGAAGAAACATCCAACAGACAAATGGAAAATACTATGCTTGGACATCTATTAGACCAGGGAAAACACTATCTGTTTTATACATGTTATTTAATTTAATGCTCATAAAAAATTGGTAGTATAGGTACTATTGAGCCATTTTACAGATGAGGAAATAGGCTCACAAAAGGTTAACATTCCCCTGGTCCTGTGGATACACGAATAGTATGCTGGTCATTAAAACTGATCATAAATCTTCCATTTCTTCTCCCTTCAGGATCATGGTAGTATAATATCTGCTGAACTTCTGTGAAGCTACTTTTCAAGGCCACTGTGTTATTTATCACATTTCCTTGTCCTTGAATTGGTAATAAAAGAACTCTCCACGACAAAGCAGAAATGCCATGATAATATGGAATGTATGTGTGTATGTATGTATATGTGTGTGTGTGTGTATGTGTGTGTATCAACTTTTACTAGTTGGCCATGGAGACTTAAAAAAATGCTGCTATATCTGTATGTTTTTGTTTTATGTGCTAAGTCTTACTTGTAAGTATTATATTGCATAAATCCTTGTTATTCACTTGGATTTTGAACTTATTTGTTACTGTAGGATAACTCAGCACATTGTGCTGAACCAAACCTATTCTACTTCACAAATGTGTGGTCTTTCCATGGTAACATCTCTCCCAAATGACCCCCAAGAGCTCTCTAGGAATGGAAAAGATTATCTCATTAATTCATTCAACAGATACTTGATAATAACCTGTTGGAACTGCCGTAGATAGTTGAATGTTCTTTTCCAATTCTGGTGTACTGTGACTTCTTGCATCTGCAAGAGGCTATAGAATTTTGGGGAAATATTCGCACCTATGTGTGTATCTCTGTGTGTATTCTTTTTCTTCCCTCATTTTTAGGACTGAGACATAACAGTTTTATGTAGGTCATCCCAACCCCATTTCAATTATTTATTTTTTTAATAAAATATGCTTTCTATTTTTTTCCGCTATTATGGGATTTGTCACTAAGTCACAATAACTTTTACTCCTAATAATTTCTCTGAGGGAAAGCATTTCCACTTTAGCTTATTTTCTGGTGCTTAATCCAATTCATACGTTTATTTATATTTTTGGTGGAGGGGTTAAACTTTCCTGCAGTTTCTCAAAGTTTAGTGGTGTTCCAGGATAGCATTTTGCCATTTTACATCAAAATGAGGGTGTAGAATAATTTCTGGCTTTTGGCTTAAGACATTCTCATCACCATGATTACTTCCGTGTCATCTTTGAAGCAAATGTGATGTTAGAAATGACTTCATTAGGGACAAGATATGCTAATGAGCAAGAATCGTTTATCAGCCCCTATTCTCTTATACTTTAAATACCCTAACTTCTTATATGGGATATTACGTTTGTAAATACATCCAATTGCAGTGACTCTTTTGAAGGCAAAAATGACTTTGTTCAAAGTTTGTGAAGGACAGAAAAAATAGCATTTCTCCAAACATTATTGACAGCTGTCTTGAAAATGTTTGTTAATGTGTAAGGCATGGAATGCCTGAAAACTTTTTTTCCCTAAAACCTTAGGACCAAATCCAAGGGTAAAACTCTCAGAACTGAACAAATATTGATTGGACAGAATCAGATAACTTCACAATAACCTGTCATGATAAATGACAATGTATCTGCATTATTGAGAAAAGTCTGTATACTTCACCTCTGTCTCGAAGATCAAAGTATCTTTTACCTGAAAATCAGTGTCTTTCATCCTAATAAGTGTCTTCAGAGAGTATGTGTGCTCAGGGATATAGTTATGCAGCTAGGTAAAGCATTAGAATGTATTTGCTTGTAAGATACTCCAAGAAAACTGAATTCCACAGACAAGTGAAAAAAAAATTACACCTCCACCTAAGCTTAAAAAAGTTCACTAGCATATCAGTGGAATAGGAAGGACTTGTACAAAGCACACTCAGTTAGCATTGCTTAGCCCAGAAATTGTCAAATGTCATGTGCTAATGGTCATGTTTAAAAGTAATGTCTTTTCCAAATCCATTTTATTTCAAGGATTGAAAACATCAGGAAAAAAATACACAGTTTCAGTTTTTGCAAGATGAAGAAGTGCTAGAGATCAGTTACACAACCATGCGAATGTACTTGGCACTACTGATCTGTACACATAAAAGTATTTACCATAGTAAAATAAATAAATAAATAAATAAATAAAAATAATGTCTACAAAAACATATTAGAAAAGGCTGAGTTAAAGAAAAAGGTAAGGACTAAATAAATGAAATGTTCTACAGGTGTTAAATGGATGATAGGCTTTTCAGGGGAACCTTTCCTGTTTTCTACTTATATTGATGTGAACAATTTCCTAATCCTTTGTTCTAGGTCTCATTTCTTTTTCTAGAAAATTCAAATGAGGATGTTGAGCTCTATGAATGTTAGTTAAAACTCAGAGGCTAACATATAACAGAAGGACTGAAGTTAAGTATGAAATTTATGGGGAAACTGGAAGATAAAACCCAAAACATTAACAAACTATATTCACACAGTAGCCTAGTAAATGGCTGCTTTGATAGATAACCAAAACATTTGTTTGTCTCTCCACAGGTTAGCCCTAGGGCCTCAGTCTCTCACAGGAGAAGAATACTGTTAAACCACCTGGTTTTTTACCTTTGGTCACCTGCACATTCCCCAAACAGCCATTTACACAACTTTTCAAGAAATCTTCTGTAAAGACAAAAATTAAGATTATTTCATCTTCATGATTTCTGTCTGCACTACTGCTAATTTGCATGTGCCCATTATTTTCAATTGAATATTTGCAAAAGAGATTGACTTGAGGAAACTCATAGTAAATGAACATTGATGCAGCATGTCTTAAATAGATAGCAAGAACTCGGAAATCTAAGAGACATTGGGGGAGATAATTGTACCAGGAAAAGGGGAAGATATAATTATTTTAATTAAGCACTAATTTCAGCTCTGAAGTCATTAAGATCTAAATCCCTCTTACTTTTCAAATTCTGTCACTGTGTTCTATGCCTTAATCACCAATCTTGTACCTTTATAAAAGTTTGAATTATATTGGCCATGCATTCACACTTTCTTTAGCCACTTTAGTTCTCTAATAGCTAGTGTACAAATATTTAAATCCTCAAGTCGTGCTAGTTATTTTTAAAGGGACCGTTATGCATTTTACAGTATGCACCCACACATACACAGACACAGAATCTTTCCTTCTATGTATGTCAGTGGAGCCGATGCCATCTGTCCTAGATAATGAACTTGGTTACTTTTACTCTTAGATCATTTCAACCTCTTTCAAACCACTATAACATCACATTGTTCACTTCAGTCCTAATGAAACAACTGAGACAATTAAGATGAGAAAACCCACATCTTACATTTTGCCAAGCCCAATGAACTGTGCTCATCCTACGTGACTTCAAAGAGCATTTGACAAAATTGACCACTCAGTCCTCTCTTCTTTGGCTTCTATATCAATGCTCTTAAGATTTTACTTTCTACGTCATTAACAGCATCTCAGATTCCTAAACTGATTCCTTCTTTTTTCTCAAACCTTCTCTCAGAGAGAATGGCCTACATGATTTCCACTCGGCTTGCATTCTGAAGAGGTGGTCACAAATCTTTGTTCTATTTTACATCAGTACTCTGAAATATCCATCTCTAAATTTTGTCTCCACTTCCTTTCTTCCTATTTTCCCTTGAACTCACTATAATCACGACTTTCTTCCAAACCACATCACTCTACTCCACTGAACTTTTGATGTCAGGGTTCCAAATGAGTCCTTCATTTTCAAATGCAAAGATCACTGTTCATTTCTCCCTTTTCCTGTCCTGTCCAGAGCATTTGAAAGTTACTTTCTTCTTTGCAATGGAGTGATTAACTTTGTTCTAGGACATGTATATTTCTTGTTTCTTCTCCTATCTTACTAGCTTTTTGCTATTGTTTTACTGTTAAGTGCATCCATGTGCTTATTTCTTGAAACTTTGGTCAACTAAAGGTATTATTGGGAGGTGGAAGAGCCTTTAGAAAGTGAGGTTCAACTGGAGAAAGTTAGGTCACTGGGGGCTTGACCTTGAAGGGAATATTTGGAGCCTGGTCCCTCTTCTTTTTCTCTCTTTACTTTCTGTCTGCTACATGGAACACCATTTTCCTCTATCCTCCACACCCTATCATGATGTTCGGCATTCCCAAAAGCCCCAAAACTACAGAGCAAACTCACTATGAACTGCAACTTCTGAAACTGTGAGGCATAGTAAACTTGTCCTACTTATAATTTTTTATCTCAGGTGTTTTGTCACAGTAGCTGAAAACTAACACACTTCTCTTACTCTCTCTGTTTTTAGATCTTTCTTAACCTCCTGACCACTAAATATTGGAATGGTCCACATTATCACTCTTGTATCCATTTGCATTCTCCATTTCCTGAATGATGCTATCAAGTTACATGGTTATAAATATCATCTATGTGCTGATGACTTCCACATGTTTATCTCCTGCTTAAGACATTCATTTGAATTATAGATTCATGCAATTACCAATTCTTTTTGTGCATTAACAGGCATTTCAAAATTAGCATGTCCAATGCTAAACAAATAATGTACCATTTGAAATTTGCCTCCTCTAGTCTCTTCATGTCAGTGAATGGCAGTATTTCTTTAATCATTCATGTGTTCAACCCAACTGATTTAGAATCAAATTTCTTTCCCTGTTTATTCCACATCATGTATCAATATTTCAGTAAATATTCCCAGTTCTACCTTTAAAAATAAACAGAAGTCAGTTAAAAACAAACAGTCACAGAACCTGGCCAGTTCCTACACGCCATCTCAATTGTTTCACTTGATGTAAGCCGTTCTGACCTCTTGTTTGGATGTCTTATGTGTCTCCTATATAATCCGCTGGATTTTACTCTTACTTCTCCATAAACTGTTCGGTATTTATCACAGTGAGCCTATGAAAATAAGAGTCAAGCACTGTTACTTTGCTTCTTGCAACCATCCAATTAAGCCAATCTCATTAAGAGAAAAAAAGAACTTAGACAAGCTTTTAAAGAACTTATAACCCAGTCCTTTGTTTCTCTGACCTCATTTCTACTATTCTTCCTCTTGCTCACTCTCTCCATGTACCACTCACCTCATTGTTATTCTTTGAAAATGAAAGCAGTCCACACGTTCCTGGCTTAGGACCTTTTCTACTGCTATTCCTCCTGCCTGGAATACTCTTTCCACAGATAATCACTCACACGTTTGTTTTCATGTAACAAAACTTTCTACTCAAATATCTCCTTTTTAGAGAGACCATCCTGATCACTTCATTTTAATAGCATCTAGTTAGTCTCTAATCCCTTTACACTATTTCATTTTTCTTTGAGTATTTATCACCAACTGAAATAAACAACTGTTTATTTGTTTTCTGTCCTATTTAAGTAGAATATAAGTTCATAAAGACAGATCTGCCTTTATTTTGCTTACTGACCTATCCCTGGTTCCCAAACTTCTATTTCTAACTGGCATATATTAGGTTAACCCATGCAGTGGGGTCTCAGATTCACTGTACAGAAGAATTTTCAGACTCAAATATCTTCAATTGAATTGGTGTAACTCATTGAACTATTCTATGATTTGTTATACCCCTGAGGTTACAACAATGACAAATAAGTTGTTTCTTGCTCTGATAAAGTTTTAGCACTTTGTAACTCTCCCCACATTTCCCACGCCTGCTATCGCTCCCCCTGAAAGGTGTTTGCTCTGTGTTATATTTTAATGGAATTTATTCTCTTATATTGTCATCTATGGTAATATCTGAGGAGTTACTTTTTCCTTCTCTTTCCCTATACTCCCAAATCCAATAACCTACCATGTGTAGTTAATTTTACTTAGTAATAGTTACAATATTAGTCATTTTCCTTCTACTTCTATCATTTAAATGTGACTTTCTCCAGTCTCATCACCATGACCATCTTGTAGTCTCATCAAGTTTCATTTAAACACTGATTTAACACTTTATTCTATCACCTTTCCTCCTCTTCCTCCATCTAGTATTTAGACAGCAGCCAAAATGTTTTTTTTTTTTTGAAATGGAAACACGCCCACTTATCCCCTCAGCTTCCACCACTCTGTGGGGCCTTCATTCCCTACAAAATCAAATGTAGATATTTTATATGGTCTTTAAGCCTGTGATGAGTAAGTCCTTTACTTGCTTCTCTAGTACTCTGCCCTATTATCATTGAAGTTTAGAGCATGCCTGCCCTTCCTGAATTATCTCCCTATATTCGGTGTGTTCCTGCAAACACTGCGTGTGAACCACTGGCTACCTCATAAAAAGATCAGGCTGGTCACAGTGAGGACTGTGTGCAGGAGCTTAGCTAACTCTTCCTGTAGGGTCTATTCTAGATCCTCACTGTGAGATTTTGAATATTTCGCCTACTGCAGTCACTCACTTCTTTCCCAGTACATATGCTGTGGTGTTCTACCTCTTTTTCTGGACTCCTTTTATCATGGTAAATTCTGCACTGTTGTAACAGCTGCAGGCTGAGCCTGTCTGGAGGGCAGGACAGTGTACTTCTTGCTGTGGCCAGCTCTCTAACATGTATGACCCTGAACCTGTTGGTTTGCTCAGAGTGAACATTCAAATAATGTTTTTTGAATGAATGACAATTATGCCCATTTTTACTCATATTACATTGCCATTACATTTTCCTTTTTGTAATATAATTTCATTGTTTGCAAGCTGCTATTATGTTATTTAAATCTATTATGTTTTCTGTTAAAGTTTCTGCTTGCTGCTTTTCTAAATTTGGTCACAAAGTCATTAAAAGGCATTGCCTTTCTTACAGAAAGCAAAACACTTTTATTATGTGAAGGCTTTGATTTATTGCATTTAGAGTGTCAATACATGTTTAATCCCAAAGTTCTCTTTCTCTTTATCAAAACTCATCTTTTATCACCGATTTTACTATCAGTAGGCCTGACTCAGAAGTTGACCTTTGACTAAAGAATAATAAAATTTTGTTTTCAGCATTGAAATAAAGCTAATCAAAAGAAAAAAATAAAGTAATATTTTGAATTATTATTTTGAAGATATTTGCTTGCTTTTCGCTGAAGTTGGTATAATTTTTAAATCATCTGACTGATTTAAAGAAATGTATTGGAATAACATTTAGAAGGCCAAATGCAGGTTCTCCAGGTAGTATTCCTAGTTTCAGTATGTGCCTAACTTCTGCATATCTCCCCAACAGTTCTTAGATACAGAAGAAATAATTCTGTTTTGCTCTTTCTATTTGGCTCTGTTTGTAACCCAGCAAAGGTCTTGGGTAAGTCCCATGAATCATAGAATTTTATAATGACCTGGGTCAGAAATACTGGATGTAAGTGGCCATTATAAAATGCACACTTTGACCTCTTAAGTTATGACATATAGCAGGGTGAGTTTTTTAACACATTAAAATGATCTTCTCTCTTCAATATTCATTTTTTTACTAATTGAGACTGCAACTGCTCTGAATTAAGTAGACTACATTTGTTACAAAATCTGGTGCAGTGCTCCTTCCATTTTCAAAAGAATAACTGAAAGAAAAACGTAGAATACTAGATATATGAAAATGTGTTGTCTAATGAAGAACCATGATTATTATTATCATGCAGAGTATATCTTAAAATATTTAAGTATCTAAGTTAAGCTATGGATGTATGTCATACCTTTTTATACAGCAATTTTCTATATTTTTGACCTTTGATTATGCTTCAGTGCAACATGAACCAAGAGAATGTATTTTTTAAAAATCAGTTAACCAGTAGGTGTGATGCTCAATTAATCAATTATTGGTTTCCCAACTTTCAGTAAGAAGCCCTTCTGTTGTAGGTTTCATTTTTCCACCTCTAAAATGATATGAGTGGACTAGATCATGGATTTCTTACTGTCTGGTGGCCCATGTTTAATCTATCCCCATAAAATTCATTTCATCTCTGTTCAAGTTACTTTAATCCAACACTATGCAGGGTCACCTATATCATTATACTATAATATTGTAAAATATAAGATAGCATAAACATAGTACAGGACTTTATAATTAGATAGGGAATAATTTGGCTCTGGGATGTCTACTCAGTATTTGCATAATCCAATTCCCCTTTCTGATCTTATTTTTTCTATCTGTAAAATGGGGATATTGATACTATATATCTTTCAGGATTGCTGCCAAGTCAAACTAAGCAATGAGTATCCTAAATCATGCTATTTCCTGTCTGAGATAAGGTTGAGATTTTTTTAAATGGACTGAACACAGCATCTACCTACTTTAATATGATTAAAGGTTGGGGGTCAAGTAAACTATGAATTTTAGATGAAATGTATTTTGTTAGCAAACCTAAAGGGAATAACAAACTATGTAATTTTGGAATTAAAAAGATCCAGAGAGCAATTTCACTTTGAAAAATCAGAGAAAGGTACACTTATACTTTCATAATCATTTACTGAGCATCTCTTTTGTGCTGAAGAATGAATAAATAGACAAATAGAAGATAGTTGCTGTATTGCTTACTTTCATCATTGCTAGGTCAAAATATCTGACATCCACAAATTAAAGGAGCACAGATTTATTTTAACTCACAGTTCACAGAGGTTTCTGTCCATTGTTGGCTAGCTCTAATGCAGCACAGCTTAGAAGAGAGGCAAGAAGGAAGACAAACAGTCCATGGCAGGACAGGCAGGAAGTAGCAAGCACTGAGCCTCCCTTTCCCTTTTCATTTCACTCTCCTATGCTCTAAGTCTACTGTTTGGTGCCACCACAACCAAGGTGGGCCTTCCCATCATCCACACCCAGAAATATGCTTAAGCACCCAAAGGACTAATCCATTTATCATGCACTCTTAATCCAGTATTAGACTCCTTAGATTCAGCCACATCTGCATATCTCCACCTATGAATGCATGATGTTTGGGGATACATTCATATACAAACCATAGCAGTTGCCTTTCAGGTGTTCAAAGAATCAGTAAAGAAGTTCTTAGAACATTTTTTTATCCTTTAGGAAATGGATGAAAGTAAAGAACTCCACCACAAGCAATACAGGCATGTAATTTTGCATTCAAAGTTACAATAGTCAATAACACAGTACAAGTTCATTGTTTCACCTTTCTGGTCTATGGACTCTGGAATCAAAATTGCCAGTTTAGTGGGAGGGCTGTAAAGAAATTGCAGTTAAAGAGTACAGGAAAAAAAAAACAGTTTTCTTGAATTTGAATCTAACTCTCCAGTGCCCTGGGTCGTGCTGACCACTTTTATGCATTTGCCAGCTGAGGACAAAGTGCTTTCTTTCTTTTCTTGACACTCATTACCTGAGTGTTCCTTGACTCTTGGCTGTATGTCTAGTTGCAGCTGTTCAGTCAGGCCTCTGCTCCAAATCCCTCCTACGTGCCCTCCTTCTAGCTCTCCAAGCCTTCATATCAAGTCCTGACTTTTCATCGCTCCCACAGTGTTTTTTCTCATCTTCATGTCATTATTGCCTTTGTAATTCATTCCCAGAGAACTACCCATTAGTGCAGATGAACGTGTAGTGAACAGACGTTTTTGAGCAGAAGACACCTTTCCAATCAGTCTTATTATAAAAACAAAAACATCAATACAAAGCCTAGCCTATAAGATTCCCTTTTAGCTTGCCTCAGGTGCTGCCCTTGGATTTAACATTTATGTACGATTTTGCGGTTCACAGCATAGACTAACTGCATCAGTAAATGGTGTCTCAATCTCAGCAGGTTAACTGCATGAATATTTCTTCTTGCTCATGTTTTAGTCCAATATAGGATGACAGAGAGCAGTCTTAGCTCCAGTTTTAGGTGAAAGGCTATTTGTGTTCCACACGAGGGTCTCAGAAAACTCCGGGAGCTGATATTTAGATGGTGAACAAGGAATAGAGGATGAAGCTTGGAGTAAGCCTGTGATGCCACACACATCCCATTCCATTGACTTATCAGAACAGAGATACTGCAGCCATTAATTTCAGTGGGGAGGTCGGGAAAAGAAACCTAACTGTGTGCTTAGGAGGAAAGTGAAAAGGAGTCAGTGAACACATAACGTTATCTCTACCACACATTGCCATTATGCCATTTATTTCTCCTAACACCTCAGGGAGACACATGGTAAGGACTGATAAATATACTCTCTTTTTAGTGAGGGGACAGTATCTGAGAGGCAAAGTGACTTGCCAGAAGCCACCTTTGCCTATAGCTGGAAAATGGCAAAACCCACTGTCAAATCCAAACTGTCTGCTCCAGCACTAAAATTCTTTTACAAGACATGACCTGTAGGTTACACAAAAATATATTACCTGAGTGTCAGAGGCATTATATCAAAACAAAATCTAGGTACTAATCATATGAAAAGTATTTAAGCTAGTCATTAAATTCAGATTTCCTGAGATCTCCCTACTCTTACTGATTCATCTTCTAGGGAGAGCCTTATACGGATAATGTGAAAACCCTGTTAGGGCTTTCTTTGATTTTCACCTCTATATTCAACAGAAAATAAATTAACAATGCTTACAGAAAGCTACTCTTTTCACTTATTTATAATTTGGTCTTTGCTGGAAGACTTCCAAATTTGGCATTGATGTTAAAACATTCAGTTGTATTTTAATGTCCAAAGACAAATGGATTTCTATCTAAAAATAGACAAGTAAGGATGAGGAGGCCAAGGGTCTATAGCAAAATTATCACTCAGCAAAACCAGCTATCTATATTGGCAAGGTGACTAAACACATGAAGCAAATTCTTTAGCAAATGAAGTTGAAAAAAATTACTTTCACTTGAATTAGAGCTTTATGTGCAATTTTGAGATAGTGCTTTAAATTGAAGATAATTTTAGAATCAATTTAGGGAAAAGGCTCTTTTCAATGGGGAGTGCCCAAATACTGAGCATCAATTTCATTGCACATATGGTATAAATACTGTATGGTCTATGACATCAGGCATATAAATAATTCATAATTAAAAAAGATATAGTAATCACTCATCCAGCTTAATAAGCTTCTGAATTTTTACCTTTGGATTCCTCCTGAAAAATGTGGGGATGCTGATAAGCCTCTTAATTATATTTTATAACATCTCATTTTAAAGTAAATACTATACATAATATTTCACCTTCATGTGAAAATTATAGAAGTTTTATGTGTGATATGTAAGCTACCTATTTAGATAGTCAAAATGTTTGATTTCCCTCTTCAAGCTGGTTTTGGATATTAATCATATAATTCCAACCATCTTTAAGATTAAAATATCTTTCTGGTAGCTATAATTTAGCTTGAATTATTTACAATCTTCAGAAGAATCACGCAGGGAGAAACGCTGAATCATGAAATTTGACTTATTACTTACGGCAGCAGCAAACATTGCCAAGTTTTTTGAGTGGCTCTCGTTTCTGCTGCAGTGCATATTAGTTGAATGCTAGTGCAATTATGGCCACACTGGTGATAGGGAGGACTTGCTCTTCATGTCTTCTGAAGAGAGTAGGTAATTAGACAATCTGACTTTCAGAGGACTGGGGCCAGAGCTGATTTTATGTGCAGCACAACATCTGTAATCCCAGTTATCTACCTGTCTCTTCCTCTTATAATTGAGGCCTCAGTTTTTCCATTTGGGCTTTAGCAGGCTGATGGCTTTGGATGGACTTCAGAGTAACCTTCATTATTTCAGAGCTTGTGTTTGAGGACAATAGGCAAAGTCATACAGAGATCTAAATATGCATATCTTAAATTTATAGCAGAGTTTCAGTTCTACTGTATTTTAACCTTATATGAAATTTGAGATTGGGAACCAGAAACTGTATTGTAGTGTATATAATGTAATAGGAGAGTGAATGTAAAAGTTAACCAGACATGGGTTCAAATGGTGGTCAATCAATAACAAGGCAAATTTGAACTATTTATTTAATCTTTCTGAACCTCAGTTTCACCATGAAGGAATCACATCTCATCAAACTATTACTAGGATTAAAGGAACTGATTGTTTGATCTATTAAGGGATTTCTTTCTCCATCTATGCAACATACATAAAAGAAAAAAAAACATGTACAGATGTACACACATGCACACACACACACATTGTGCTAACCATAGTAAGTGGTGCACCAGTGATTACACAGTTCGAGTGGGTAGAGGTAGTCAAGGACAGTGTTGGAGTGCTGGACAGCAATTTGAGAAACACCAAGCTTGATCTTAATCTCAGCCCCATCACACATGATCTGTCAACTAGCATGAGAAGAAGTTCTCTGAGAATGTATCTCTCATCTGTAGAATGGAACTCAGGAAAACACCAACCATGTATGAACATGAGATACTCATGGAAAACATTTAAAACTGTGCCTAACACATAAGTAGGGTTTAGTAGATGTTAGCACAGTTGCAAAACGGTTGCCCTTTGGAAGGAAAAAATTATCCAGTGTCAAAGGCTGCCAAGCACCTCTCCTACATATAGGCTATGGAATATCCATTAATTTTAGGATCAAGGATAATGGTGATGGTTTTGCAGGGAACTTCTCCAGTGGAGGAACAGGTATAAGAGGGGGAATGCACAACTGGATCCTGAGGAAGTAGAAAAATATGTGTAACAACAATTACTACTTCAAACAGCACATTGCATGAGATATTACCATGAGTCAGACTCCCTTGAGCATTTCTCAAGAATGATTTCATTCACATGGCTATCACCATCTCACAGAGCAGGAGACTGAAGCTTGGGAAGCTTAAGTAACTTGGACAGAGTTACAGTAAGCAAGGGGCACAACTGGATCATGACTTCAATTTCTTTTCACACCTACACCCTAGCATGGTAAAATGCTAGAAAGCTTTAGGGCATTTTTTTAACAGCTTCCTCAGCTTAGAAGATACTGTCTGCTTTTCTCGCCACCAGGGCTGAAGAGAAATCACATAATAAAGCATCCTTCTAATTCAAATAATTTCTTTTTTAAGGTTCAAACTTTGAACTTGAGCCTCTATACATTTGCCAGGTGACAATGATTTTTTCATATTTCAACTAATGATAGCAGCTCTGCTCCAGCTGTGGTGCTCCATACTGCTATTGTCACAGCAATGGAAAAAAATTAAACTGGAATCACAGGGAAATTGCTGCAGTGAAAGACAAGTTTAATTGTGTCAAAATCATTAGTTTTAGGATCCTCCCAGGGGTGTGTCTGGGTGGGTCTTGAAGGTGTGACTTTGAGTACTATAACTGCATTCTGCCCCTTCCTGTCTTGAATTATCCCCCAGTACCATGCTTCCTGGCTACCTGGAACTGAGCCTCCTTGCTCTGCCATGCCTTTCTGCTAGGATGTTCTTGCCTTAAAACCAAATGACTGGGGTGGGGGGGGAATAAATCCCCTTGAAAGTATGAGCCAAATTAAATGTCTCCTCATTTAAATTGGGAGTGTTGGGTATTGTATCCCAGACACGAACAAGGTGACTAATACTTTAGCAAAAAAAAAAAAAAAATTCATACTGAATACTTTGAAAACATGAGGCATGGAGTCGGGGAACAAATGTACTTTCCCTATACCCTTTGGGACACACTGGTATGATGGAAATGTAGATGGATCTGTCTATTTGAACATCCTTGAGCAGCTACTGTTCTGTTGGCTCCATAGTTACCTTCATCAGTGGTCACCCAGTCACAGCTCAGGTAGTCGCAGAAGTTTGCAAGAGTGTAGTTATAATATCGAGCAAAATGTTCTTGGCATGCTGCAGTCCTGTTTCCACCGCAGAAAGAGAGGGTAGAAGAGGTGATACGGAGGAGGCATAGCCTGCACTCTACCAGTCACTCACTGTTATGTCTTATGCTGGACCTCAACGATGGCCACAAATGCAGACTTGAAAGGACGCATTAAACTCTCCAATCAGGCTGTGTAAAGAATTAAGGAGAATTAGAGACTGAGGTCAGACGGACCACAGCCAGGCCACTTCTTATCTTCTTAACTTACTCATGTGATTTAACCACTTGCTATCTCAGTTTCCTCACAGATAAAATGTGAAAAACACTGGTATATACCTCTTAGGATTATTGTGAATGGATTTCTTACAATAACTCTAGTATGGTAAGTGTAGCTCTTGCTTATTTTTTCCTCTGCCTTTCAACATGTGCCTTTTAAAAATCCATTTGATAGCTCGCAAATTTAGACATATCCATTTTCTCCCAAATAGTGTGCTTAATCTAAATATTCAGTCTATTCCCTCCGTCACTGACTAATTCTTCTTTCCTTTGATTCTTTATTGCCCTGTGTATCATCTGTGAAAAACATACACCTGGATAAACCTAAATGTCTCTAACTTTGCTTCTGGTCTTCTACTATAGACACTCCCTTTGCCAAAACACAGTTGAAGAAATGAGGCTGAGACAGACCCGATTTATCACCCCTCTTGTGGGAAATGAATGCATAAAGAGTCACAGCTCTTGTATAATCTCTCTTATCTACCAACTGCTTTGTTATTTCTCATGAGCATTTAAACATCTTCAGTTTTTTCTGCTACATAATGAAATATAAGACATCTTTCTTCCACTCAACCAGACAGAGAAAGTAGTGCTTCTAGAGTCTAGATTTCTAGATCTCTAGAATGTCAAAAGAGCATTTTATACAGTATCATCTTCACAAGCTCATTAGTGTTATTTACTGAGTTTATTGTAGTCTGCATTGTGTCTCTCCTTTTCCACTGACGTTGTTCTAGAAAAATCACCTGTGCCTTACAGTGGCAGAAATCAAGGATAGAAAGACATGGGAAAATGTTTATTCTCCCCCATAGCATACAATTTGACTCTGGGCATGCAGGAATAGCACAGAATATGCTTCTAAGAAGATTGAAAGAAAGACTCAGGAACACTATAACAAAAGAGTTAACGTTCAATATATTTGTCTTGAGCCCAAACTGACAAGAATTCATAGGAAGTCTGGTAGGAAAAAAAAACACTTTTTTGTGGAAAGAATAAGACGACTGAGCTCACTTGATTAGGTAGCAACAAATGGTGTGAGTTTTTAATTTTATTTTCATTAAATTTTCATGAATACATTGACTGTTCTTTTATGAAAAAAACATATAGAGTGTAGATTGTTATCAAGTTGAAGGCATTAAGAGATTAGCCCAGGACAGTTTGTGAACCATAGTTTTAAACACTCCTGGAGAGCTCTAAAATTTATCTACAGAGCACACTGTACGTTTCCTCCTGTTTCTCCTAACAATCCTCCGTATCTTACCAGCCTCCCAGAGTTGTTTGCACTCTTTACATGTACTGATATACATTCAGTGACAGAGTAGATAAGTGGGCCCAAACATCCTGTGCAGGGACCCTCCTCAGATCCAGGGAATGTGGCTACCGGCACTCACGCCAGCCTCCTCTCAGGGAAATTGCCCTACTGAGTCCTCAGGGACCTGCTTTGCCTCCAGTTACCTCCCTCCCAGGAGGGTCCATTACAAAGGTCATATAACATTGCTTCTGTTTGCTGTAACTGTGACGCCCCATTCTCACCCAGGAGCCTCCAAAGAAACCCCCAGCCTTGCAGCCTTATCTGAAACTACTGTCTTCTGCTGCTCTGGCTCACCTCCCTATGCCCACGCTGACTTGTCTCTTGTCAAGAACCTAAGGTACTGTACCTGGAAAATAAGCACATGGCTTTACTCAGGCCACTGCAGTAAGGAGAGAACAGTTAAGGCAGAATTCCTGAAAGCAAATGAATGGAGCCCATGTTTTATGTAGGTGGCAGACTCATCAGCATCATGCAGAAAGCTCATGGGAGTCAAAGAGAGGGATGGGGTGGCTCTTATAGGGTGCTTCTTTGTACTTAGTCATTTTCAGAATACAATAGTGTCCTGCTGATGGTGGTGGTGGCTGTGGAGTTAATGGTGCCTGTCAGCTGGAGCCCAGGGCTCAGGTGAGGTTAAAAACTGTCGCATTCAGGAGCTTTCTCCAGTCAAACACCTGGAAACAATTGTCTATCCTAGAAGCTATTTCCTGAGAATTTATTTCAAGACGGTCAACATGAAGCTCAGCAGACTGGATCTGACTGCCTGTGGTTGCAACCCTGTGCAATAGTGAAGTGTCTTCCCTCTGGTGTAGAAGCCAATAACATGGAGGAGGTAAAGTAGGTAGAAATATAGTAGACTCTGGGTGATGCTTTCAGCTGAGAGTCTTATGGGGAGCAGTTGGTGGGTATCCCAAGATATATGAAGGGGATATTTTGGAAATTGAGGTCTAATTTCCAGAAAACATGCTGGGGAAGGTTTAAGGCTCCATACTTTGCTCAGAAAACTTAAGTGGGACCTTTCCAGCTGGTGTGAGCTGAGATGTCTGGGTAATATTAGGATATCTTAAAATCATACTAATTAAAATAATAATGTTGTTTCTTGGCAAGGTTAGTTATACTTAAATGAAACCAAAGATCAGAAATCCTTTGTAAACCATACAGTATTTAATAATGTAAGATATAAAAGCAGATATTCTCCTACAAAGTCTGCTAAGAGGATACATTTGTGGTTAGGCAATTTGGTTTTGGAGTGTTGTACATCGTTATGCCTCTAGCATAGATTTTAATCAGTGGGGCACCCAGAGAAAAGAGAGCAATTGGGTAGGGCTTTAGCGCTGCCCCATACACATATAATGTCTCAGCAGAATGGTGCTCTACATTCTACCTTAAAGGAAAATATACCTAAGCATGAGTACAGTGTACTTGGCATACAAATGAAGCTTCAAGAGAGCCAACCTAATCATAAAAAATTTCCATAAGCCTTATAAAATTGTGCACACACACACACACACAGACACACACACGAAAATGCAAATAAAAATCAATGGATATAATCAGTGGACTTCTGGAAAACTTGGCTTCAAATCAAGTAATATCTTTAGTCAACTTCTGCCCTCAATTTGATCCCTTTTTGTGTCCCTGTCACATTTACACAGAAACTCTTTTACAGAAATGTAATCTCCACTACCAACATATAATATTTATGAATCTCAGTTTTCTCATCTGTAGGATGGAGGAAATAATAAACATTAAGTCAGATCCTGCACATACGGTGCTTAGCAATGACCTCCTCATTAGCAGCACACAATTTTCTGGAGAAATAAACAACATTAGAATGAGATACTTGAGGAGTTTTACAATCTATCTGGTAATTCATATCAGCTGTGATTAAATGTTCATTGCCATTCTCATACACTAAACAGCAAAGTCAAAGGAGACTGAAAAGTTTCTCTGTGTGTATGTTTCTCCTCCATGTTTTCTCCCCATCTATATATATGGGATAAGTTGATTTCAAGAAGAAACAGAGATCCTTCAAAAAAGCCCAAAAGGAAAGGAAAGTTATGAGTAAGAGAACCATGTGGAACCCAAATTATTATTTTCCTGATTGCTTTATTCCCCTTAAATAATTAGAAAACACTCTTCCCATTTTACAGAGAAGGAAACTGAGATCCAGAAAGGTGGCATTGAATTCCTTATCTAAAAAAATCATTTCCATATTATTGGACAAGTGAATTTTCTCTATCTTTATGAGCATTGTCAGTAAATATACCTGTGCATATTGATATAGTCTAATTTTTGGAAGGGACTTTTTAAGAATATTTTTCTGAGGTTTCATAATATTTAGACAAAAGGTACGAGCATTTCAGTGACTCTTGAGCTATTTTGGTTCTTATTTCACAAAGCATTTGCATTAACAAAGATGTTCCCTATTACTTTGCAAAAGGACAACACCCTTGACAGCATGCACTGTGTGACGTGACTGCTTTATAGGGTCATTGTCTTGGGTATTTATTTTTTCTTCCTCATAATCTTGAGCACTTACTGAGGCAGGTTTTGTCCTTGCACTTCCCACAACCATCAGTCCATGGATCATGCATCTCTGATCTACAGTGTCACTCAGAGATCAGCAAATGTGGTGTTAGAGGCAATTTTAGGAAAGAATTGTGACTAAAAATTTGAAATTTTCACTTCCTTTCCCAGCTAGTTTTGACTAATTATAAGGTAGAATGATCAGTGTAATTAGGTGCTTTTATCTCTTTGGAATAAAGGTTCAGAAAGAAGAAGAACTCAGTGAGAAGAGAGAAATGGTGGCATTGAGGACAGTGACAGAGTTGGTGAATGGTGGACTGGATGTGAGTGGTGATTGCATGTCCTTCATTTCTTGCTTAGCTTCAGTCTGTGAGGAGAATATAAATATTTAATGGGGCTATCCTGTGCATCTGAGAAACATCCTTTCAGTATACACTCCAGTTTCACTTATTCAACAAATACTTATTAAAAACTTCTTTTGTGTTGAGGGAGGGAGGGAAGGAAAAGAAATGGGAAGAGAGAGAGACAGAGGGAGAGACACAGTCAGAGAGAGACACAGACAGAAACAGCGAGAGAGACACACACAGAGAGACAGAACAGAGACAGAAAGACAGAGACCGACAGAGAGACAGACAGAAACAGAGACAGAGAGAGACACACAGAGAGAGAGAGAGAGAGACAAGACAGGGAGAGAGAAAGACAAAGAAAAACAGAGAGAGGAAGACAGGAAGAGAGAGAGAGACAGGGAGAAACAGACAGAGAGACACAGACAGAGAGAGAGAGAGAGAGAGACAGAGAGAAAGAAACAGAGACAGAGAGAAAGACACAGAGAGAGATGGAGAGACAGACAGAGACAAAGTGAGAGACAGAGACAAAGAGATAGACAGGCAGAGAGACTGTTTAACCATACAGACTACAGCAAGATTGTATGAAGGAAATGACATTTAGGTGCTTTTTTCGTACAAGCCAGTTTTGAACTAAGAATATGAAAGCCCAGAAAGGCTGGATGTCATACCTAGGATAGCACTGTTGAAAAGTAGAAGAGTTGTAATTTTAAACAAAACCCATCTAATGCCACTTTTCCCCTGAAGGATACTATCTCCTAATGTCATGGGAAAAAATAAAATGAAAGGACTGTGGGGGTTTCAGGCAGGCATTGGTTAATCCTCGGGGTCAGAAGGTCGAAGACGACTGAGTAGGCTTTGACTGGCAAGAGGTGCCATGTAGCTGAGGAGGTGAAAGGCTGTAAAGGGTGGAAAAAGCAACGGGAGCAAAAGTAATGAAGAATTAATGTGCCTGAAGTTTTGAAAGCAGTGAAATAGATGGTCTTTGTGTGTTGATTGGGGCACAGGGGACGTGGTGACAGCCCTGGAAACAGACCTTAACTACAAGGTAGAAGGCCTTGCAGTGCTGCGCCATGGATTTCAGATTTCTTTTATCTACAGGGCTGAATGACTGCAAAAGGCAAATGCAAGTGGGGAGAACTTGCAACCGGGCCCTGGCAATGACCATGAAGACGGCTGACAGCATCCCAGAGCCAGCTGTGTGGCAGAATTGGCTGACTTTGCTTATGTGTAGATGTAGTGCTGAGGAAAAAGGGGTGAAAGTGATGTCAAGGTTCGAGTCAGGACCAAGAGATGTCAGTTTGAGTTGTGTTCACGTCACCCCCTACTTACTGAATGCCTCACCGGTGTGACACGAGAGACCAGGAAAGCTGGCTTGCTTGGACGGAGTCATCCTTGGTGCATAGAGGCTCAAGCAAGGCTTTGAAGATGTGCTTTTGAGAATAGGCGAAAATTGTTAGTTTAGAGAAACTGACACTTCCTTTAAAACTCTATCACTTAATGAAACGCCTCAGCATTTACTTCACCAAAATATTTTCAGTTTTTTTAGTCTATGTCACACTGCACGAATGGTCACATGAATGATTATATTCCTGTGTGCAGCTGGTACATGTACATGACCATCTTAATTCTTATTTTCATCTTTTCCCCTCCTTTCCCTCCCATCTCCCTCCATCTCTTGATTCCCTTCCCATTTGAACAAAATCTACCTACTTCCTATTACTGTATTTTATTTTGCTTTTAATTTGTATTTTGAGTTTCTCACACAAGACAAATTACACAGCATTTGCATTTAGGTGTTCAATTTTTTCATTTAACATAATATCCTCAAGTTGCATCTATTTTTTCTACCAATGACTTGTTTATCTTTTTTGTGACAGAATAGTATTCCATTCTTTAAAAACACCACATTTTCCTTGTCCAGTCATCTGTTGAAGAGCTTACAGTCCACTGCTAAGATTTAGCTATTATTAACTGTGCTGCTATCACTGTAATATGCTATTTTTTGTCTTATCGGATTTTTACATCAAAAAGAAATTTCTTAGCTTCGACGATTCCTTTAACAGATATTTAACATTACTGAACATTAGTGCCCCAGACCTTCTTTCACATCTTCCCTGGGATCTCCCTTGATCTGAAGGGTTGGCTGATACCAATTCACACCATTAGATCAACTGCAACTGCCTTTCCCATCTCTTGCCTTTGCAACATATTCAAGAAGAGATTATTTTTTGGTCTTTCAAGGTCATAAAACCAGAAACTCAGACTGAAGAGCTTAGGGGAAGGAGGTGAGGATGCAGCAGTGTAGGAGAGGTTTGCAGAGAGACCTTTTTTGCATGGCCCTGGTTGCTATGGAAATACTTGCCTTTGCCCGTACTGCTTGTATACCTTTAGTGTAACACCATTTTGTACACCAAACTCAAAGTAAGTCTTCACGGATTTTAGAACTCATCAGAGAAAAAGAATCTTGACATATTAAAAAAATGGTAAGAGGAGGGGAATAGTGTTTGGCTTTCAGAGGATGCTAATCTCAGTAAAGCGGCAGTGATCTGCTGATGACTTTCAGATGTAGTGAACGAGGAGGGAGAATAATGCAGCTTGCATTTGCTAGTGATTGACATGCTTTAAACATTTATTGACTGCTTACTGTGGAAGCCTGAAGGGTGCACATTTTTGCCTCTCGCCTTGTGTAACCTTTGGGAAATGCAGTGTGACATTACTGCCCTCTTCATATCCATGTGACTGGTGAGGAACCCATTGTTGGCCTGACTCTACACCTGCTGTACCTACCCCTGGGCTTTTGTGGCCTGTTTTATTTGGCAGCAGTGAAGTCTTCTGTTTTCCTAAATTCCTTCTGACTCTCTGCAGCTAGGAAGTGAAGAACTCTGCGGGTGTCAGTAAAGTCACCGGTGAGTGTGCTATGGGTCTGCATTTGCAGCACAAGCCAAAATTCCAGTACTTGGACAGGTTTGTGCTTCAATATGTGTTGGAATGAGGCTATTTCCCTCTATTCTTCTTTCAAATAAAATTGGGGAAAAAAAAAACTCCTCTATAAGACATCAGGTTTCAATCCTGTTTTTGCTGTTACATGCCTAGATAAAATGGCAAAATTGCGCATTAAAATTTGGCTCACAAAACGCAGGTGTTGAATAAAGTCGGAAGTCCTGGTACCTCTGATTGGGTCTTCATTTGGGAGGGTCTTTATCAGGGAGGGTCTTTACAGAGGCAGTCATGTTACAATGGGAGCCCATATGATTGGAGTCCATACAACAAGGGGAACTCAGATTGAGAGCAACGTACACAAGGAAGACAATGTGACATGACACATGGAGAAGGCACTCACCTCTATGCACCCGAACAGGTCGCCATAATGTGCTGCTGTGCAAACACAAGAGAGAGAGACAGAGTAGTGGGTATTGCTTTTGCCTTCAGGAAGGAGCATCAGGGAAGTTTATCTGGAGACCAGGACACCTACACTGCAGGTTTAAAGGTGAAGAGAAGTTAGTGTGATGATCGGGAACATAGTGAGGGAGAGGGTTGTCCCACGTGGACGTTTAATTGCGTGAGCTCCGGAGCAGATACTAGAAGGGATGTTGTGAGAATGGGACTCCCAAGTCCTTTGCTTTTGCATGTCACTGCATGGTTCAGATTTGCCCTACTCCTTCCTGACTATCACTTTTCACTCCTAATATTCAGCATTTTCCCAGGAAGAGCACTGCTATAATCCATTTGTACTACTTTCTGCAAGCTTACTAAAAGGCCCACCCATAGCAAAGCATCCTGCTGTGTACTCCCACATGGGAACGAACATGCAGCTGGGTCTTGTCCTCCTCTCTTCAAGGGACATTCTTGTCTCCAGTGCTTGCATGGCCCAGCATCCACTCAGTCCTGAGATACTGAAACTATGACCTCACTTTCCCTGCAAAGCTAGTGTCCAGGCTGTTGAAGCTCTTTGATGCTACCACTCTCTACCACTGACCTGGTTCTAAAACTTGGAGTCATCTCTGACTCCTGCTGCAAGAACCTTGATAGGATCCAGGGCCAGACTGACTGTGATAGCCTCAAAGCCCCAATTTGTTGCCTTTTTTTAAGTTCCAAGCTCTTCTTTCTCATCTGCATCCACCTTACATCTCGTTCCTGTTTTTCAAGCCAACAGAAATTACTGCCAGAGACTGAAATTGCACCTGTAAATTCCTTTCGCACTGGGAATATCAATAGGCTGGACTTGAAGGCTTATATCTGTAGTAAACAGGCCTGAAAGTTTGCTGCTCACTCTTGGTTAATCTGTGGTTAATCTGTGGCTGCAATTCCTCCTTTCCTCTCTCCCTGTTAATCAGAAGAACATTGGCTTGCTTGGACAAAACAGTCACACAATAGGAAATTAGCAGATGCAAATTTTCAATATAACCCATGAATATAAGGCCTTATTTTGTTCCCCCTTCTCTTTCACTTGCAGCCCCAGACTGTGTGATCACCCACTTTGCAATGTGACCTGATCTCTGTGTAGGTGACCCCATTCTCTCCTGATTTTCTATTCTTGTCTGAGGTCAATTTGAATTCAGACTCCTTTGGACAATCCTCTTTCTCTACTAGAAGTTTTTGTTTGTCTTTTCCAGCTCTCTGTCTTATGTCCACTTATCTTTTATACTTTTCAGACTTTACCATTTATATAACTTCCCCTGCCCAATGAACTCCACATCCAACGTGCAGCTTCCATCTCTCTTCCAGACCCACTGCCTCTGAAATCCCTTTGGACTTCAGCAGAGACTCCTCAGCCTTAGCCTGTGAAATACTTGACTGCTCACCTGTCCATCCTTCTGGCCACCACTGAGACTTTTGTCAGGCCAGAGAAAATTTGTGTAAAATTGCTTGCCTGAGATGGTAAAGCAATTCATATATATTCCAGTGTGATTTCTGACAATTGTGTATGCAAAAGATTAAATATTAGGACCCAAGTGGTCTCAGAACAGGCACCAAAGTAATAAAACCATCCACAACAGAGTTCAACACTCACTGATTATATCAACAAAAAGGTCCTGAGCACTAACTTTGTGCCAGAGATTGCAGACGTCACGAGTAAAATGGGCACTAACACTTGGTCCCTAATCCTATGGTTCTAGGGGTGTGATATATTGTTTACACTTATCTGAATTTAGTGTCATAATTCTGCCTGGGACTCAGACATGCATCAAACATCATTGGGTCACCTGATGCAGTAACTGTGGAATCAGTAGACTGAGTAGAAAGCAGAATGCTCTATGTGGTGGGAGGTGGGGCTCATCCAGTTTACTGAAGACCTGAGTGTGACCAGAAGGTTGAATCAGAGGGAACTCTCTGCCTTAACCGGAACATCAGTCATTCCTGGCTGTTGGGCTTGGACTGAAATATTGAACACTCTTTGGTCTTGAGAGGGCCATCTTTCAGACTGGGACTCACATCATGGGCTTTCCTGTTTGTCAGATCTTCCTGCTCAGACTGCAACTACACATCAGCTTTCTTAGATCTCTGGCTTTTCTGTGGAAAACTTGAGACTTAACCCCCATGTTTGTGCAAAACAATTATTTATATGCATCTCTTTTTCTCCCTCTGTCAGTATGCATTCTGTTGGTTCGGTTATTTCGGAGAATTCTGTTACTCTTAGCTATTTTGCACACATTTACCTGTGCTCAATTTGAATCTTCTCTGCATGATTGATTTAGTCAATACATTCTATCTTTTCGTCTGTGTCCAATTTTAGGAATTTTAACACATCCACAGATCCTTGAAAATACCAACAAAATCAGAATACAAATGAGTCCCATCACCCAATATTTTTTACATTTCTCCCCTATAGGCAAAATCTTCCCGTCAGAAACCAAGAGCAATCATTGAAATGGCCTCCTTGGAGTGCTGTCTTGTCTAGAATGCTATGCAAATGTAACACTTGAGTGTATAATCTTTTGAAGTTCTTGTTTTTTTTTCTTACCATAACTCTTTAGACAATCACTTAACTTGCTTGTGTTAGTAGTTTGCTTTATTTATTCCTGCCTATTATTCCATTATGTAGATGTACCACCCTGTGGTCATCCATTCTCCCATCAAAGAACGTTGTAGTATTTATAATTCACTTAACTAGAAATCAACCAACCACTAAACATTTATATAGAACTGTGTCATGAACACTCCTCATTTGTGAGAATACGGAGCATAAATACACTAGAGGTGGGCTTGCTGATTCATATTGCAAGTTTATGATCAACCTTAAGAAGCTGTCACATTTTCAGAAGACTTTGTGCCAGTTTGAGTCCCCATCAGATGTGAGTGACAGATCCAGTTATCCTGCCAGCACTTGGCACTGCCTGGCTATTGTTGCTTTCCACCTAACAGATGTGAAATGGCATCTCATTGTGGGCTTAATTTGCATTTCCCCAGTGGCTTCTTCTCGTGTTTCTTTGGCATCTATATATCTTATTTGCTGAACTGTCTGTTCATGTATTTGACTTTTTCAATTCCTTTTAGAACTGATTCATAGGAATATGTATGTTCTGGATAAAAATCTGTTGTCAAGTAGATGATTATTAAAGGCTTTAACCCAATTGGTAGCTTGTATTTTAGTTCACTCAATAGTGAATTTCTATGAGGAAAGAGTCTTATATTTTAGTTTTAAGTTGCTTTTCAGCAGTTAGTAGCAATAATCTGAAGATGGGTCTTTCTCACAAGGGTAAAGTACATGCCCCAGACCGTGAGAACACAGTGTAATCGATAAGACTGATTCCACTGGATGGAGACTTGGTAAACTAACTCAGGTATAGGATCTGAACCACATAGGGGTTTAGGAAAAGCCAAGAGGAATCAAATTCTTCATTCCAACATTTAACTTCAGACACAATTTGCATGGGCCTGTTTGCAGAATACAGACTTGCCTGGGATTTTTAGATTGCTATACTCTGAGATGCACTTTAAATGCAGGAAACAATCCCTGTGCCTGGAATAACTTTCCCTCCCCACTCCCTGTGCTTGCATGGACTGTGAGAAGTCAATGCTCTGTTCTCTCCCCCAGAGGAGCCTCTCCTTGTCCCTGGAAGCTCCTCAGGAAGGAAACTGTACTCCCTCCCAGTCCTCTGACAGCTCTCCCTGGAGCTGCTTTCCTGCAGGACCGCCTCTGCTGCAGCTTCTAGGGCCCCACAGTGCTGGGCCTTGGGGAGATTGTCTGCATATGTTGTGCTTAAATTTCCTCTTGACAATTCTGTGAGAAAAGAAGCACTAAGAAACATGCACAAAACATGTATAAAACACTCATTGAATGGGAGCTAAACTGAGAGTCCAGTGTCTTAGAAAATTTTCAACACAATACTCAATATTCAAACTCTAAGGAGAAAAGGTTTATTTTGACATACAGTTTGTAGAGGTTTTGGTTCATAATATGCTGTCTCCAAGGCAGGGCAATATGGCAGACGGACATGGCAAAGGAAGAAAATGCTTATGATGTGGCAGCTGGAAGCAGAGAGGTGGATCAAGGGAAGAGGAAGAGGATACATTCTTCTTCCAGGCCACGTGCACAGGGACTTGCCTGCTCTGACCAGGTTTGACCTCCCAATGTCACATCTAGCTCTAAACTCATCAGTGGACTAATCCATTGATGACTGTTGCCCCCATGATCCAATCATTTCCCCAAAGCCCCACCCATGTTTGTGTGAAACTTTAGGGAAACATCTAAATATGAACCATAGCATACAAGGACCTGGGTTCTAATTCCATCTGCTTTGAAATGTGACAGTGAGTCCTTACATCTCCATCTGGTTGCCCACATTTTTACTTGTCACTCTTTTGCTCATTCAGACTATTGGATGAGCAAAAGAGTGACAAGGTCAAAGCCTGAAGAGGTCAGACAGCCAGCACAAAGTTTGGTGTGTGAGAAGGAAAAGCCGAGACAGAACCAGTAATAAAGGCCAATGGATTGCTTCCTGTGGCCTGCGAGAGAGGGAACTGATCTGGATACCAGGGGGCTTAACCCACCTACACCAGCCAGCACTGGTCAGTCTCATCTGAGAATTGACCTCCAAGTTCCAGATGGTCCATCATCTGATATTTCAGACGAAGCCTCCAATCCCAAGTCCATTGCGAAATCCTGTTTTGTTAAAGATATTTACCCAGTCTTGATGAATGATCACGATGGGTAAAGAAAACTGTACACAGAGCCACCTATGGGCCAGGTCTCAGGTTGTGACATGTGGGGGAGATAAAATCCATAGCCCTTCTGCTGAGAGGTTCTGGGCTGCCCTCATCTGTTTTGCCTAGGAAGCAAAAAGTAGAAATGAATAATTTGCCTCTTACTTGAGGGGACAGTTGAGAAAATACCAGTATGTTTTTTGTGTAGTCTCTTTGAAAATTAAATCCTTTGTTACAATAATATGAGCAATTTAAGATACTAACACATGATATTTACATTTAGGAGGCACCATGAAAGGCATTTATCTTGACGCTTGTAGCAATAATGAAATCATAAAGTATTTTTACAAGAAGTACTTTGTTCAGGTTTCAGTGCTTTATTTCAGTGCAAAACCAATTTATAGTCCCTGTTGCCATTACTTAAGTATAAGCACACTGTATCAGACTCTCAGTGCTACGGATATAAGTAGATTGACACCTGTCATCCCATTCAACTTCTCCATAGATTCAAACCCCACCCCCCAGAAAGGGAGGTTGCCCTTCTTCTACCTGATGCTAGAGACAACATTCACCCGATACTTTGCATGGGCCTCATGGACTGCTTGGTCACAGGGCTGAGTTTCAGCCTAGGCTGGCTTCCTGAGAACCCTCATTACTTTCCACAGGAGAGGGGACTTCTCTCCTATGGAGCTTCTTACACTCGCTCTTCCCCACCAGGTGCCTCTTCTGGCCATGATTGGTCTCTGAGTTGAATAAAGCCCACTTTCAACTACCTTGGAAGCCCTGGAAGCTGACACACAGACCCTGTTTATGCACAAACCCAATTAACCCACCCATCACCTCAGCCTTTTGCTCTGCAAAAGGAAAGAAGTGTTTATAAATTTCAGCTGGGAAAGGCTCCTGCAATGAGCTCTGCTGTTGCGATAACCATCCTCTGGAGCAGGAAATTGAAGCAGGGTTTTCTGGAGTTGGGTGAAACTGATATCCTTGGTACTCAAACTGCAGGTTCCCACTGGTGAGAACTTGGGGTCCCATGGCCACTTTTAATTCTAGTTATTGGTCAGCAATGCACCATGAATTTTTGATCTGCTCAGATTCATCTGAACAAAATATAGGCTTCTTCTCATATAAGGACAATAAATGTAACAACAGACAATTGGTGAAGCAACACATATTAGCAGCAATCATTTTAATCTATTACTGTCAATGATTTGCAATTCTCCCATCACTTACCTTAGCCATGTGAAACTTGGTTAATTCTCAGCCCAGTGTTTGAAATTCTGGAGCTCTCTGCCCTTAGTCAATTGCTTTCTGCAGACTGTGTGGAATCCGTTCTCAGCTGTGTGATATCACAGCAGCATTTGCAAATGGTAGCCTTTGATTCACACTTAACTGAAGAGACATCAGAAAGGGCTAGAGGAGTCCCATGTGCCAGATGGATCGTGTCCTCCCTGGAGTTAAAAAGCTGCTCTGGTAGAAACAGTAGAAATGGAGAGAGGAGTGTGTGCTTCCACATGCAGGGCAGTGCATTGCTCCAGAATGCGAGGATGGGAGGAATCGCGCCCCAGCCGTCCCTTACTTTTGTATTATACATGGGGCGAATGTTCGGTCAAAGAAGATGAGATGTGTTTGCATAGGTGAATAGCAGGGAAATGTTGCTAATAATGAAATGATTCGAAAAACTACTCTGTAACAAAAGTTTGAGTGGATTTTCACTGCTGATGATACAGAGAGATTGATCTCCGCAGTCTTTAACAAGGTGACTGTGTCTTATGAGGACCCTGGTATCTGCAAACTGTACACACTCAAATACCATTAGTTGAGAAAAGGAAAGCAAAAAAACACTTTAACGCATCTGAGAAGCTGTCTTTCTGACGTAAATGTGAAGTGTACAGGAGTGGTGTGCATTGTGTGTAACGTGGCTGGAGATATTCTTTTATGCTGTGTGGCTGTTTTTAGTTTTATGGTATCTTTATTTGATACTATAATTTCCTAAAATGCATCATTAATACTGTAGGTATTGAAAAAATGATGTTTTAAATGGCGAGGAGTATAATGTGTATAATAAAAGGAAAACTGCTTAATGGATGCACTTTGATTAGAGCCACAAGACATTTGGGGACTTCCCCTTTGGGGTTTCTGGTATCTAGAAGGGATTTCAGGTTCTGATTAGGAACTGTCCTTCATATGGAGCCTTAGGTTTTGAATTCAGAGGGGGAACTTTGCAAACACAAGTGGATCTAAGGCATCAAAGAAAAGAAAAACAGGAATATCTTCTCTGCATAGGAGGTGGGTCGTAATAAGAAATTCAGGAGTATAAGGCAATTTTAACTAACCTATGTTCTAAAATTGCTCCAGACAATGGGAAACAATTAAAACAGAATAAGTAAGTTATATTATATATCAGTAAACTAAAACATTTAATATGTAATTCTCTTAATTCCCTCAAAATACCTAACTACTTACTACTGCCTTGATTTCCAGAAAAGACACTCAGATTAGCCTCTTTGGAATAAAAGAATATTTTTTCAAGTTTTCTGGCCATGGGATAAAAAATTCACCCTGGTTTCACCCTGACCCTTTGATAGGTACAATTGAAGGTACTTCTCATTGCAAATTCTTTCCATCTGACATGCAGTGTGAAAACATTTTTCATATTAGGCATAGTAATAAAGGATCACATTTCTTAGCCTTAGGCATGACAGAAGAGAAAAATAGTTAAAATGTAGAGCACTGTGAAAACTGTGTGACTAGTGAGGCAATTTGATTTTAAGGGGTCAGGTATTTTTCTGTGAGGGTAGGAATTACCTTGGGGTATTTTTCAATACACCAGATATGGAAG